>JAUIMM010001459.1:0-106711 GCA_031769625.1 Taudactylus pleione
AATTCTCTGACCCAGGCATCTGTTTGATGCCAGTAATCCGCAAATTGAAGAAGTCGGCCTCCCACCCTGGGATCCCCCGGGATGAGGCCCACCCCATCAGGATGAGGGTTTGTTATCCGGCTTAGAAGCTGGACGTCTGGCCGGCCCAGACCTCTTGGTTTGTCGACTGGATGTCCTGCGAAAACTAGACGGCTTGGAGGAAGACTCTTCCTTTGCTCGTCCCAGAGGACGCAAGGACCGAAAAGAAAACTGCCTACATTTTATTGTAACCTTAGATGGCAGACCTGCAGACTTTGAAGCCGCCAGAGTTGCTATTATCTTATCGAACTCTGCTCCAAAAAGTATATTTCCATAGAAAGGTAAGGATTCCAGAGCCGCCTTTGATGCAGTATCAGCTTTTCAGAATCTTAGCCAAAGCACCCTGTGCGCCACTACTGAAGCTGCTGATGTTTTAGAAGCTAAAATTCCAACATCTACTGCAGCTCCTCCCAAATAGGAGGCCGCTTCCTATATGTCGGAGATATACATCATCTGTTCTCTGGTAGCATTTGGTAGAGAGTCTTCCAATGCCCCCGTCCATTCTTTAAAAGCTTTGGCTACCCAGGTTCCAGCCATAGCTGGACGAGTAACAGCTCACGATGATGAAAATATTGCCTTAAGAAATGTTTCAATTTTCATATCTGTAGAATCCTTAAGAAGCGTACTGAATAGGCAACATAGCATTTCTGACTGTGCGTCATGTGAGCATCCACAGTAGGAGGTACCTCCCACTTAGTGCATTCAGAAGCTGGGAAAGGATACAACAATGTTAATCTTTTATTCACGTAAAACAGTTTATCCGGGTTACCCCATGCCTCTTCCATAAGCTCAGTGAGATGCTCAGATTTAGGAAACTCCGTTTTGGCCACCTTCCGGTGTTTAAACACTGGAGCCTTCTTACTAGGGTATGGTTCATCATCCTGAAGATCTAGAATTGATTTAACCACCCTCACCAAAGAAGGAACATCCACTGTGGACGGCTGGTCCTCCTCTCCTGAGCTAGATACTCTGATGTGTCTGATTCCGTATGCTGAGCAGACTGATAAAAGATAACTTGCGTTTAGGCGCCTTAGTAACTACCGGTCTGCTTTCAACAGTCGACTGTGCCATACTCTGACTAGAATGGCCAAAAACATCCCTCCAGGAAGGATGTATAGGAAGTGCAATCATGGTATGCTGTGGACACCCCTTACAAGGAGGCAGTATGGGAGTAGCCATACAATCTACAAACTGCTTCATTAGCTGAGACCATGACACCCAAGATGGCTCTTGTTCAGAGGCAGGTATACTGGACCGGTGAGGTGGCTCTGTATAACAGACAACATATAAACCATCCTTTATAATATCCTGAGGGGACAAACTGGCTAGACAAGATTTACATGAAACCAGCACAGGGGCCTCCACCTCCTATTTCCCTTTTAACTTTTGTCATATTCAAAACTAAAGGCAACAAATGCAATACTATGTGACAGCCTTCACAAATACCCAGAAAACACCCCCACCCCAGAGGGATGGAGAGAAAAAACAGTGATGGTTATAAATGACAGTCAGAAATGAAAAAACATATCAATGCAGCAGCTAGCAAACAGTTACATAGAATGCATATGTAATATAATTGCAATAGACTCTGAGTCACCAACCCAAACAGGACGAATGTTATGGAGCATACACACGGTCAGATTTGTCAGATGAACGACTGAACGATTTTACCAAAGTTTTGAACGATTGAACGATTTTTGACTGCATTAAAATGAATGGAATCGTCCAAGTCTGACTGCAAACCCATCAGATGTCAGATATCGTTATCTGACAAACGGGAACGCGCATCGTTGATCGTCCACCGTTCAGGCATGTCAGATATGAACGATTTTCCTTCAGATATGAACGACTGAACGATTTTTAAATCGTTATCGTTCATATCTGAAGGAAAAATCTGAACGTGTGTATGCACCATTAGGCTATAGAGCACTATATACCTGATACAAGGGAGAGGTATACAGGGAGTCTGACCCAAACCCTCCTGTAACCAACAGCTAGAGCAACGCACCAATAGTGGACTGCGAGCGTCTCGTATACACGAGGAGGGTAGGCGGAGCGACCCAGATGCGCAAAAACCTTTGATGGGTCGGGGGAGGAGCTGGCCCGGGAGCGCCTACCTCCCTTAAGCTGCATCAACCGGCAGGGTACGCTGGCCTCGTGGTAGCAGAAGCATCTGCTGCCGATCCCCGGCATCAGACTATAACGCCCCGGCGGTCGAGTGAGGACGCTCCGAGTCCTGACTGCAGTGGCTTCCGGTGCATTTCCAGAAGCAAGGATTGCTGTGAGTAAATCTCCTTACCTGACTACTCCGTGCTTCTGTTTGCAGTCCGGGTCCCAGCCTCGCTACTAGCAAGCTCAGCCGTGACCCATCGAAATCACAGGCCCTGTTACTGGTGTTGCTGCCCAGAGGAAATTGACAGTGTCTTAATTCAGACGCTCAGTACTGCCAAACCAAAAATAGAGAACATAACATAAAAGCTTAGGACTGCCTGAGCAGTCCCCTGTTACAAAGGTGCGTCTGAATCCTGCCGCACCAAATGAACAACTGAAGGGCTGGGGGTGGGGTATATTTGGAGGAGGACCTGAGGCATCCTGGGAGCTAAAAGCTTTAACTGTTTGGTGCCTGGATCTCTCCAACCACATTACCCCATGGTATCCCTGTGGATCCCTATGGACACTAAAGAAATAATGGGGCAACCAGAGATAGAGGACTCCTCAATTCAACAAAAAGATATTCAGGTTTTATTTTTCAGAATCCTTTAGTGTTTCTGATAGATGCAATGGTGGTACCTTGGGAATTTCAAATGGCAGACATATTTTCCACCATTTCCAATGCTTCAATGGGTCCTTTGGAAAATGTAAAAAAAAAATACCAATAATAACTGGTAGCTCTAAACGGGCCAAGATGAGTGTGGTACACACACAGTGAAAATGGACGTGGGGCCCTTCACTTTGTCAATAACCTCTTAACTTTAGCATTGGGTATGCATTGCTCGCACATGGATGGCCTCTGACTCTCCTCTTATTTCTTGAGTGGCTTTAGTTAATATGCAAATTTCTCATGAACGCTTTATGTACTGTACCAGAAGAGCAATTGCCCAAATACATTTTATAAGGTCTGGTCCTTACGGCAGGAGTCCCACTATGCCTGGTTTACCTCCTCTAGTGGTTCTGCTTGACAACATCTGGTTTTTCAAGTACTCTATTCCTCCTGTACCTCCGCCAGCCTGAAATTAATTATTTTTGTACCTCCACTAGCTGTTATGCTCTTTAACATACCTTTGTGATTGTGCATTTTTATATATCAATTCACCAAATTTAGGCTTTGAATATATATCTAAATCTACTTCTAGGTTACCCTTTGAATACCCGATGTGACATTTCTTCTTCAGGGTCCATAGGCTCCACAGGGAGACCTTGGGGCACCAAATCTGGGCGCCACGCAGTTAAAGCTTTCAGCTCCCAAGATGCACTGGGTCCACTCTCCCTATAACCCCGCCCCCATGCCAGAGGCACCTCAGTTTGTAAGTAGCCAAAGACTGGAGGAGGAAAGATAGAGAGAGCAGAAGACACTCAGAGTAGGTTCCTGGCCGGAGTCAGGTCACTTATATCGCAGAGGGGCTCCTAAAGCTGTTTTATTTCATTTTATTTTTGATTTATGGTAGTTTTACTCCTGAGCTCGCTGCAACAGACTGTCCATAGGACGTATGTGCTGCCGCTCCGTCACCCCGCCAGCGCCGCGACTCCAGTACTGATCCGGGGAGCTCGACTGGACCACTGGGTCCGTGCTAGCCAGGCCCAGCCGGCTTCCCTGACTGCGGCCGGATACAGGGACAATGTAAGGCGGGTCACGCTTGCGGTGAACCGCGTATGAGCAGTCATTGTCTCGGGACAGACTGGAGGCTCTGAGGTGAACGCAAACCCCCCCATACCCTGCGCTTCCTCTAGACCACCAGGGACAGTATCGGAGCGGGAGGCCGGCGTACGAGGTGTTAATAGTCAGACAGGGGAGGCTGCCTTCCGTGTTGAAGCAGCTCCTCAGCTCAGCATGCCTTTCCAGGGCTTTGCTGAGCTGCTTCATCCTTGGGCCACGCTTCCTCTGAGGTCTCTGGCGGCCATTTTATCTCTGTGGTGCATCGCAGATCTCCTAGGTCGGCGTTTGGTCCAGTCCTCCTGCGTACCCAGCCTTTGGGTCAGTGTACACAGCGCTATAGCCTCCCCAGACACTGAATCTGAATATAGTGCCATTTGCAGTATATTATATGTAATTTTTATGTATATATATTTCTGCATTGTTTGTGACTTATGCTAGCACTGACTGTGCTTTTTCTCTCCACTGTCAGTGTATATCTATCCCTTTTATTTACAATCTGCCCTAATATAGGTGTACTTAGGGTGGTTCCGAGACCTCACATATATATACTTGTCAATATTTGTGAGGTTGGTCACATATTATTGTGTGCTGCACGTTGCTATATTTTAGGTGGAACTGTGTGTTGCATACGCTGATAGTGGGTCCCTGCAGCTAATCCTAGCGGCAGTCAGGACCAGTATAGCGCTGCTTGATATTTCCACAATGATTGTTAGTCAGATATGTCTGACCAGGAAATGAAGCACGATACTGCACCCATTTTTGATATCCTGCAAGTCATGTGCTGCAAGTGTGAGTAAGGAGGATTTGACTCAGGAAGGGTTATGTATAAGGTGCTATCATTCGCCGGGCCCCTTAAAGGCCCCCTTTGGGCATTTTTTTTTCTCTAAGACTCTGGCCTCCATTGCGGATCTCCAGGCGGCCCACATAGTTGTAATCCACTTGGAGTTGCCTCAACATGCTATCCTTCCCTCTCAGGGTGTCTTGCAGTTTTTCCCTGTAACACACTGTCGCTCCCTACCAGGGTATTGCACAGTACATGCAATCCCCTCAGATACCACAACAGTCTGTTGTGGTAATCCCTGCAAGGGAAATGATAGCCACCCTGGGTGGATGTCTTTTCTATGAACCCTAAGAAGAGGTAATAATTGCCCTATGATGTCTCCCTAGTCTGCACTGCTGTCTAACACAGATCGTCAGACAAGGGAGAGATGGCTAATGTGTCTGACTCCTATTCCTTTTACACGAGGGGGTGCCTAAATCAAGTATTAATATCCCTGCTTTGGTGCTGGCGGTCAAGTCAATTCTTTGTTATAGAGGATGTCGAACTTGCACCTAAATCAAATCGTACTCAGTTTAAGCATTAAAGTGTCTTCGGCTGCCTTCCCCCTCTCTGACCATCGAGTGGATCATATGGCGGAGGTCTGTTAGTCGCCAGATAAGAGGTATAACAGAAGCGTTTGGCCTCATGTTACCCATTCCCTGAAGGTCATTGCAAGTAATAAGAATCACCTCCTGCGGTGGATTCTCATGTTACTCGTTTGATAAAAAGCGCTATTATGCCTCCCATACCTTCCCTGACGGATTCTACGGATAGAAAGGTGGTAACTTTGCCTGAAATCAATATACACGCTTTCGGGGGCTGTTGCCCTTTCAACCATGGCTATCGCTTGGGTGGCTAATGCTATTGAGAGCTGGGCTGATGCATTTGTAGACCCTTTTCCCTCAAAAGCTTCGGGGATCAGATGTCTCTTGCTACTCACATTCAAGATGCAGTTTCCTATGTTGGAGTAGCAACACTGGATGCCAGTCTCCTGACCTCCAAGGTTTCGGCCGCGACTGTATCTGCCCGCCATAGCCTATGGCTTTGCACATGGAAGGCAGAGGTGGACTCCCAAGATAGGCCTTAAAGGATTACCTTATAGTGGGGTGATCTTGTTTGGCCCTGACCTCGACAAGATTGTAGCAATGTTGGCAGTATCACAAAACGGCCTTTCCGCCTTCAGCTACTTCCAGTACAAGGCCTCTGACTACATCTGTTTAGGCTTTCCTTGAGGACAAAAAGACTTAAGGCCAGTCCTTTCCTAGGCTGTCTGCCTCCACGAGAGCCGCCATACCCGGAACCAAGCAGACCTGGAATTTCAGACGCCTTGCTTATAAACCTGAGGATAAACCTTCAGCCTGACTGGACAGGCCTTCATCTGGGGGATCCAGAGTGAGAGGCAGGCTTCTTCAGTTCGCCCGGTGCTGGTGTCAAACCACCACGGATACTTTGGTAAGAGATGGGTTCTCTCACGGGTATGCCCTCTCATTGCTCAGACGGCCTTCCCACTGTTTTTGCTACACAGGCCCTTCTTCAGACCCGAACAAGGCCTTACAAATCCAAAAAGCTATACAGTCCTTGCTGTAAGCAGGGGTAATTATGCCAGTCCCACTATCTCAGCGAGGGACTGGTTATTCTTTTTCTGGTTCAGAGGCCGAATGGGCCTCATTAGCTTATCCTCAATCTCAAATCCCTGAACCAATTCCTAAAGGTGCCTAGGTTCAGGATGGAACCCCTATGCTCCATCATCCTAGCAATGGAACCTGAGGACTATCCGACTGCTACTGTATCTGGACGGCCTCCTGCTCTTAGCAGGATCCACAGTGGTGCTTCCAAGCCATTTCCAGTTAACCATTGCTTTCCTTCACAAACACGAATGGTTAATCATCTGGGAAAAAGTCCTCCCTGAATCCCTCACAAGGTATGATTAATCTGGGAGCCCTGCTGGATTCTCAGAATAAGAGAATCTTTCTGATGTCAGTCAAGATCTCCACTCTTCAACTACGAGTGTGCAGATGTCTCCACAGTCGACGAGTGTCCTTATACTCAGTAATGCTGGTTCTGGAATCCATGGTGTCTACCTTCGACATGGTGGAATATGCTCAGTTACATTCCAAGACTGCAAAAACTGATCCTCTCCAGGTGGAACGGGTTTCTCCATCGGATCAATGTTCAGACAATGATTCTCTCTCCGGAGGTGCGTCGGTCTCTATCTGGGTTGCTATGGCCATCTCATGTAACCTTTTTGGATCCCGGACTGGGTAATCCTTACAACGGATGCCAATCTCTGGGGCTGGGGCGCAGTGACCAGTCCACACTACTTTCAGGGCAGTTGGACGTCGGTCGATTCAACCCTGCCAATCAACTTATTGGAACTTTGAGCTGTCTAAGGGCCCTCACTCTGGTCCAACACATACTTCACAGTAAACCTGTAAAGGTTCAGTCTGACAATGCCACAACAGTGGCTTACATAAAGGAGACACTCGAAGTCTGGCTGCAATGACAGAAGTGTCTCACATTCTGATATGGGCCAAGGGTCACCTCCCAGCCATCTCTGCAGTGTTCATTCCGGTAGTTCTCCATTGAGAATCGGACTTCCTCAGCCGCCACGACGTGTATCCCAGGGACTGGTCTCTTCACCAAGAGATGTTTTAACTCCTAGTGAGCAGACAGGGCCTCCCAGACGTGGTCCTCATGGCCTCCTGACATGATCACACACTGCCGGTGTTTGGGTTCAGAACTAGAAATACTGAAGCATCCTTCAGTGACGCGTTGTCAGTGAAGTGGACCTTACAATTTGCGTACCTGTTCCCTCAGGTCTCCCTTCTTCCTCGAGTTCTTCGGAAGTTCAATCGATATGGAGGTACTGTCCTGCTGGTGGCTCCAGTTTGACCCAGACGTCACTGGTACTTAGTTTTTCGGAGTCTCTGCATCGACACTCCGTACCTGCTACCTCAACATCCGGACCTGTTGTCTAAGGGTCCTTGCTTTTCCCTGTGTGTCATCAGGATGCTTAAAGCGCATAAGCCAGCTTCTGCTGGGATGTACCACAGAGTGTGGCATACATATTTCTTATGGTATCGCACCTGTAGCTACGATCCTCAAGTGTTTAGGATTTCCGGAGTCCTGGCATTCCTTCCAGCTGGATTGGGTCTAGCCCTCCACCTGGCCTTTCAGAAAGTGTGCGTCTCTGCACTGTCAGTATGGTTCGTATGTAGAATTGCTCCACTCCCGGGTATCCAGGCTTTCCTTCTGGGTGTTCTCTGGATTCTACCTCCCTTTATCCTCCCTAAGGGCTCCTTGGGATTTGGCAGTAGTTCTGCCATTTGAACCACTAGTTTTGGTAGCCCTTATGCGGTTTATAGCCTAGACTCTTTCTTATGGCGTTTGCATCTGCCAGGAGTGTGTTGGAATTGGGAGCGTTCTCCTGTGGCTCCCTCTTCTGGATATTTCACAAAGACAGGGCTGTGAGTTGCACTCGCTCTGAGTTTCTTCCTAAAGTGGTTTTTAAGTTCCATATTATTCAGGAACTTATGTATTGGCATATCAGTCACTAGTCCTCTCGGCTGGTGAGGCCTCATTGGCTGTGGCCCATGCTCTCAGGATTTACGTGGACCGTACCAGTTCCTTCTGGAAATCAGATTCCTTATATGTGCTCTATGGATTTCACAGGAAAGGATGGCCGGCCAATAAACAAACATTGGCTAGATGGAGTTGTATGACTATCTCAGGGGCCTACACACAGGAAGGCCTTCCTGTTCTGGCTTCTGTTGATGCTTATTCTACTTGGGCGGAGGGCGTCTCGCTGTGCCTTGGCTGGTCAGTCTTGTAAGGCGGCCACGTGGTCTTCCACTCAGATCTTTCTAAGGTTCTATGCATTGGATACCTTTGCCTCTCAGGATGCTTCCTTTGGGCGCTGGATTCCCCTCTCTGCGCAGGAGCACCCTCACCCTTAAAAGGACTGCTGTGGGACATCCTCCAAGGTCTCCCTATGGATACTATGGACCCTGAAGCAGAAAATTCCCCCCCCTGGTCTTTGGCTACTTACAAACTGAGTTTCCTCTGGATTGGGGGCAGGGTTATAGGGAGAGAGGATCCAGTGCATCCTGGGAGCTGAAAGCTTTAACTGTGTGGTGCCCGGTTTTGGTTCCCAACCTATACCCCAAGGTCTCCCTGTGGAGCCTATGGACTTCGAAGAAAGAGAGATAACAAAGGTAAGTTCTTACCATATCTCTCATTTTTTTCTTTCTTTTAAAAGATAACATCAATAACAATGTGATTTAAAATAAAATGAAAATGGCCCGGGACTCGAGCTCCCTCTGTCAGGATCTGTTGTCGCAAGGTCCAATTCTATGGCAGGAAATTCAGAATCTAAATTTAATGGCATGGCTCTTTAAGCCAACATTTTAGAAAGGGTTTTCAGATTCAGTAATCCAAACTATGATTAAAGCCAGGAAAAAGGATTTGCAGATAATTCAGTTTGGAAAAGGTATATTGATTGGTGCAAAATGTGTCACATTCCTCTTTTTATTTACCTAGAATCCTTTCTTTCTTAAGGCACCTACACACGGAATGATGTGCTCAACAATGCAATATCGTGAGCAATTCTTCCCGACACTGTAGGACACGATGTGCAGCAAAAGCTGCACAATGTAACACAATATCTATCGTGCACGATCTAATGATTTGCATATCATTAGATCGTGCACGATTGTAGACGCATGCTTGCACGGGTCAGGGAGATGCATGATGCAAACATCTGTCACAGATGCATGCACGGATCAGTGTGGTCCATGCTACAAGGATTTTTGTAAACAAATCTGACGGATGAATCCGTGAAAATATATATATATATATATATATATATATATATATATATATATATATATAGATAGATAGATTTTTTTTTATTTTTTTTTTTATAAAAAAATTTTTTAAGTGGCATGCCCCTCCCCCCAAAGCTCAAATAGCCCCGGGCTTTTCACAGCCAGTCCTGTTGTGCTAAATACTGGGGACAAACTATGTAGGGGTCCCCTGTATTTAGCACTATCATCACCAGGCTTTTCAGAGCCAGTCCTGGTTGTCAAAATACAGGGGACAAAAGACGTAGGGGTCCTCTGTATATAGCACCATCAGCATTGGGCTATGAGCCGGTCCTGGTTTTGGAAATACAGGGGACAAAGTGTAGTGGACCCTTCTATTATCCATAACCAGCACTTTTTCTAGCAGGGGAGTTATGCCACAGCCAGGGGAACCCCTTTCACCGGGTGCCCCAGCCAAAGTATTACCCCTGACCGCTAGACAGCCCAGCCAGGGATCCCTGGGGAGTTGGGGCTCCATGACATCGCTCATCGTGTCTACACATGAAAGGTCGTAACCTTTCTGCATGTTAACGAGATCGCCAACCACCACATGGGCATCTTTATCGTGCCTACACACAGCACTTTTTAAACGATTTGTCGTTCCAATCAGCCGAAAATGGCAATATCGTTTAAAATATCGTACATTGTGTAGGGGCCATTTACAGGACTGTTTATCTTTAGGTCACATGCTATGTTCCCTGTAAGTGCAATTATCAGCTCTTTCTGTTTACTTTCAAAAAGGTTGGCTGTCATACCAGAAGTTAAGACGTTTCTGCAGGGTGTTTTACACATACGACCACCATATTTGCATCCTATAGAGCAGTGGTTCTCAAACTCTGTCCTCAGGACCCCACACAGTTCACATTTTGCAGGTCATCCAGCAGATGCACAGGTGTATTCATTACTCACTGACACATTGTAAAGATCCACAGATGGAGCTAATTATTTCAATTGTGATTCTGTGAAGGAGATCTGGAAAACATGCACTGTTTGGGGTCCTCGGGACCGAGTTTGAGAACCTGTGCTATAGAGCCTTGGAATTTAAATCTTGTGTTGACAACTATTCAGGCTCCTCCTTTTGAGCCTGTAGAAGAGGTAGATCTATAATGGTTAACTTGGAAATTGGTTTTATCAGCCAGAAGGGTGTCAGAAGCAAGTATAGAAGCATTCATTATCCTGTAAATCTGCATATTTAGTCATATATAAGGGCCGTGTGACGTACATGTCCGTCTTTTCAACTTTTAGTGTCTGATTTCCATTTAAACCAGGAAATTGTGATTCCCTCCTTTTGTAAATCAGACAAGGCAATTATCAAGGAAAAATTGTCATTGTTAGATGTGGTCAAAGTATTGAGAATTTACTTGGATAGGACTGCAAGTATTAGAAAGACAATGTCTATTAATTCTTTATGATAAGAGGTTGGCCAGCATCTAAGTAGGTGGTGGCTAGATGGATTACGGCCACAATTTAGCAGGCATATACTGGGGCTGACGGGCAGGTTCCAATCAAGATTTCAGCTTATTCCACCCGCTCGATAGGTACTTCATGGCCAGCACGTAATGCGGCTTCCTTGGAGCAATGATGAAAAGCAGCTACAGGTTGAGTCTCCCGTATCCAAAATGCTTGGAACCAGGGGTATTTTGGATAACTGAATATTCCGTATTTTGGAATATATGCATATAATGAAATATCTTGAGAATGGGACCCCAATAAACACACACAATGCTTTTATGTGTTATATATACCTTATACACACAGCCTGCAGGTAATTTTATACAATATTTTCAATAATTTTGTGGCTCAAGCAAAGTTTGTGTACATTGAACCATCAAAAATCAAAGGTTTCATTATCTCAGTCATGCCAAAATTATTCCGTATTTCGGAATATTTGGATATGGGAGACTCAACCTTTACATGGTCCTCTGTCCATACATTCACCAAATTTTAGGTTTTTTTTACTACGTCCAGTGAATCTGACTTTGGACGTAAAATATTAAGTTTAGATAAGTCTGGACTGCTCTACAAGTTGTTACACAACTCGTGAGCGCTGTTTGACTCGTTATCGCTGAGCGTCTTTTCGTGCGACTTTTCACTTCAAATGCGTCATTTGCACAGCGATGTGAAAAGGACGCACAAGCAGCTTCTGATTAAAATATGTGGCATGCCTGTATTCTGTGTGCGACTGTGGGTGTTTCTGAATGCGATATGCTACGCCAGTGTCAGTGGCTGAAATGACAGTTGCAGATAAAGATTCTCATAGTTACCGAGGGGCTTTTAACGCGCAAGGAGGCTAGATGTATGTGGACACATCTGTATTAGAATAATGGTTATAGTTGTTCACTCTTTAAAGTTCAAACTGAAGAGGGGAGAAACTTTTATACCACTAAAAAGTTAGCTTAAGTACTGATGCCTCTATCTTGCACTAACCCCATGATCATGACATGTTCCCAGATGAAGTCAGAGAAAGAGATTTAACGGGTAAGTACCAAAAATCTTTATTTATTTTAGCAGCAGCGCACCTACATTCCAGCTTCTTATTAAATTCTAGTAGAATTTTTTGTTTATTTTGTCATTCATTTGTGCATTATCTGTTTCTAGATGAAGATGCTCCAGGCTCATCATGCAAGATGGAGATTAACTTGACTGAAGAAACTTCTGCAGCTCCTTTCCAAACTTGAAAATGCAATACAAAAGCCTGTTTTATACAGAGTTATAGATTTACTGATCTATAAATATATATATTTTTAAACCTTTTGGTAAATTTGTACATCACACAGTACAGGTGATAAACAATTGGGATAAAACAGCCTAGAGTTTGTCATTTTTTAAACTTTATAAATTTCAGATGTCTCCAATAAAGCAGAATTCAAATAAAACTTGCAATAACACTGATTTCATGAATGCAATGGTGACTGTTTCGGAGGTAATACAACTATTCAAACCTGAAAAGATTGTGGTGAGAAACTTGCATTCCATGTATTAAAATGCCCAGTTTTATGGCTACATTGCCATGGTAGTAGTACCTGCATCTGAAGAGCCAGTTCACTTCCATGAGTACAGTACATCTTGTGTGTGAGTTAGAATTGATTATTCTATGAAGATGGTGATATTCAGCACTGCCATTACTGTGCGCTATATGGCTATTGAAATTTAGATTACATTTACAGTGCTCCATCTTTCTACCAACAGCTTGGAGCACTCTGCATGCAGCATAGTCGACATGATAGTAAAGGTGATAGACATTTAAAAGAAAATGTTTTTTAGAGGATAATCCTACAAAGGTGGTTTTTATATATATATATACACACACACACACACACATACACACACACGTCCCTCCCCACCAATTAAAGTTTAAACCAAAAGATTTGTATAGAAAATAGCCTCCTTATAGTAGCTTCACCCCTTTTTATGAAGTAGTGATTCGGAAAGATTTCTATCAAAGCAAAATACACACAAGTAGTGGGAGATTTGATATAGAAAATCTCAATTTCAACCTGCATCACTTAAAGAGCTTACCCACAGTCAAGAACTCTACCTGCTATGGGGAGGAAGATACTATGAATGTTAGATTTGTGTGGACTCTTGAGGCACTAATGTCGCTAGCCTTAAGACCATTTTTGTTATGCTTGTACATTTTTTTTTTTTTTTTTTTTTTGGCAAAAATAAATGATCAAAATTGGAATGGACATTTTGAGTTACGAATCTGAAGAATATAATAAGGTTATTTTTATAGAAGGGTAATCTTGTAGCATAGGTTTCTTAAGTTGAGATCAATGATGAGTGACTGGATCTTTTGAGAAAACAAAAATTTAGCCAAAGATAAGCACACTATAAAAACATTCAGCCTTTGCAATAAATGCCAAGACCACAGTGTGTCCAACCTATCAACCCCTTCAATTGGAACTGCTATATATGTCACTGTTTTATACTGCTTAGAATAAGCCTGTTACAGTTTTGCATGGGATTGTAATTTAAAACAAACACAATTGGGCGCTGACCTAAATTGAAACAATCAATCTGGAAACTGGTGTGAAAAAAAAATTACCTACATCCTCACTAACAAGGTAAATGAATAAAACTATGAAGCATGGTGTTCAGATAATAATTTAATATAAAAATTAAATACAAACGACACATAACCGGTGAATCATTTAAAAATCTCATATCAAGACCATAGAATGAGTGATTTCTGATGAAACATGTCAATGTATTCGGAGATGTGTGTGGACTTACTGCAGCATCATATTGCTACAGTGGGAGCAACCCAGTTCCTTACATCTTGTGCTGTCTTGTAAGCTGCAAGAAAGATTAGCAGCTGGAAGCTAAGGATTTGACAAGCTCATTGCTTTGCTGTGCTGACTTCCCATTGGCAGCATAATAGGATTACCAGCAGCTGGGAGATGAGAAATACAACAGGTTTGGGTTCACAAAGTGCAGATTATTTAAAGACCTATACAAGCACAGGTTGAATCTATATACCAGGGACATTGTTCAAGCTGCATTTTTGAAACACTAACTGATTACACTAATAAAGATGTGGCTATAATTTAAGATGGGACAGGTCATTGTTCAAACTGGCATACTACTAACTACTTCATGGTCAATGACATGCGTTTCATCTACTAATAAACTTCTCTACATATGGACTGGCTACTAAAATTTTCTAGCTAATATGCTTTAAAGCTATCAATATTGTATATCTATAAGCTTAATTGGCATACCTCTTTGTTAACTGATTAATTTTGCTCTTGATATAAGATTATATTTTTAAATGATTCTCTGGCAGCGTCTATTTTTATTTGTTATTAAATTATCTGGACACAGCTTCATAATGGATTGTGGATTTAGCTGATCCAACAAGAATCTAGTCGTACATCGAAAAAGTGGGAAAGGAGGTGGATGAGGGTTTAGCACAAGATTTTCAATGTATAGACAACTAATTGTTCATATAGAAGGTACCAACATAGAGCACAAAGAATATATATAAAAATTATTGAACATGTGACAAACTGACTCACGGGTGTACCACCAACTTATCAGATTTGTTAAAAAAAAAAACTTTTGGGTGCACTCTTAATGAAGGAAATGTTTTGTTAAATTCATTTAAAGTGTAACTTTCTTCATGGTCCATAGGGGACACGGGGACTATGCTGGGTATAGGCAGGTTTTGGCACCAAAAAGTTAGTCTTTGACTTCCCAGGCAGCCCAGCCTCCTCCCCTATACCCAGACAGGCCAGTTTTATGTTTGGTGCCAAGGCATGAGCGGAAAACAGCCGGGAAGCCAGCGGATGCAATGCCAACCGCCGGCTTCCCGGCTGCTGAATCCAAGCAAGGGTTAAATGACAGGCATCTTTACCAACGCCGGGAGACCGGCGCCTGGCATCCCGATCGAAGGGATGCCGGGAACGGACAGCCGCAGGGGGAGCAGGCTTAGGGTTTAGGGCTCCCGGCGGGGGGTTAGGGTCAGGCTAGGGGAAGGGGGGGTAAGGCACCCCCGGGGGGACTTAGGTTTAGGCACTTGGAGGGGAGGTTAGGGTTAGGCACCCCTAAGGGAGGGTTAGGGGGTAGAATAGGTTAGTTTATACTTACCTTCCAACGTTCGGGATTTCCACCAGTGTCAGGCTGCCGGGATTTGAACCATGCGGCCAGAGGTATATCATACTGATTCCGCATGAGCCATGCACACTTACAAATGGGCTGCTGCTGCAGCCTTGAAGTCTTTATTTTACTTTACGTGGGCAGTGCAGAGCGTCCTATAGGACGCTCAGTGCTGCAACTCCGCCAGTTCCAGTGGCCGCTGCGCTGGCGATCGGGTCAGCGACCTGTGCCGGGTACTCCACAGGCACAGAGGACCCCGGATGCCAAGGACTCTGGTAAGGCGGCTTCACCCACTGAATGCTGGAGACCGCCTGCACTACTGCTGGACGACCATGGCACAGGTAACGGGGGCACCATTGTAGCGGCCTCTGCCCTGGGGGATCTATGTCTGAAGGGGGAGGTAGGCTTGCCCCCGGCGAGTTCCCTCACGGAGGCTTCCTGCCAGCGGGTTTATTATCCTCTTTCTCCCATAGAGATGCTGAGCAGCCATTTTAATATAGCCAGCTACAGCAAGTTCTGGAGAGCTGGGCTCATGTCTCCCTATATACCTCACTCCAAAAGTCAGGTTACACAGTTAAGCTCCATCCAGCTGACTGGGGCTTGGACTGTTGAGCACTTTTCTGCCCATTATATGTATTTGCTGCATTGAATGTACTGTGTGCTTGTTTTAATTTAAAACCGTTTTCTTTTCTCTCTGTGTACATGACAGTTAGCCCCTGTATTACCAGGTTGAAGGGGTTCACTATGCCCCCTTTATTTACACTCTGCTTATTATCAATGGTGCGGCATTACATTCATTGCACCCTTATTGCACATATGTGCTACAGCTTCGTGTGGGGTTTGCCCTTGGATTCTAATAGGCCCTCCAAGAGCAAGACACCTGTGGTGTCCAAGGAGGTGGGAGTTCCTGTGTTACGGGCTGTCATGGTGGCGCGTGCCTTAGTCTTGCGTCTTGGACGCTGCCAGCATGGGTTCAGGTCCTGCGCCTTAGCCCGTGGGAGAATGACAGCTGGCCATTCACGGCACATGTGCAGTCTCCCTGTATGGAGGTAAGCCAGGGAATTTCTTTATACATGGCTATTTGGTCTCCCCACAGGTTCCAGTCCAGGCTAGTCTCTGTATCTGGTACTGCATGGAAGAGCAGTGAGATGTACCATTCACAGTCTCCAACCAGGAGCCGGCTTGGGCAGTCTCCCAGTCACAGGTAAGGTTAGAGCACCCATGTGAAGGTCTGGTCCGTTCGCTTCCCTCCGATGGAGACCCACCCTGCCGCGGTTCTGCAGTCACCCACTTGAGAGCCGCTATTAGTTATCTCCTTCCAGCAGCTGCTGGATAAGGACTCACACGGACCTACAAGTACTTCCCTTTGTTTATGCCTCAAACTCAATGGTTTCCTCAGACTTTTTGGAAGATGGGTCCGTTATTTCAAATGTGGGGGCTTTTGCTCTCCTGAAGGAATCTTTGTCTCTAGTTGTAAAGTTTTTCAAGCAGTTTCACCACACCACCGAGCCTGCCGGAGCAGATTTCCACATGGGGAACGTAGGAGGCCGGCTTCTTTTTATTTATTTTTTCCAACCCGGGTTGGCGACCCTGTTCCATCCCGGTTACATTGGATCCGGGAAAGCAGGAGCCCTGATGGAGTGTTTTCTCTTCCTTCTGGTCTCCAGAGTAATTTTCCCTGTACCCTGGATCCAGAGGGGCACGGGATTCTAGGCCAACGTCTTGGTTGGAAGCCGAGCTGGTCTTTTCCAATACTCTCTGAAGGCTCTCAACCGCTTCCTGCGGTTCCATATGGGTTCTTTAGGTTCCTGGTGTCTTCATGCAAGTTATGGCACCTCTGTTACCTGGCTGATCTTTTTTCCTGGCCCAGTCTCTGGCGGTCCTCAAGAACATCTTCACCTGGCTATAAGATCTCCAGTCACGAGTGGATCAGCTTTGGAGATTAGTCTCCCTTAGCTCCGACTTAGTAGATACTCCACCTGGGTGTCTTACTGGACTCCACTGTTTAGAGAGTCTCCCTTCAGGCGGACAAAAGTCAGGACCTTCAGTACAGGATGCGCGGAGTCTTATATCACCATCGAGTGTCCATCCACTCCTGCATGCTAATCCTGGGCTCACTGGTCTCCACTCGTGACTGCGTAATATGCCTTGTGTTCGCTGGGCCACTTCAGTGAGAAGTTCTGAATTGTTGGAACGGTATCTCATCAGGTCGCAGCCTATCATCCTCTCTCGGGAGGTCCACCTATCCCCCTTCTGGGAGCTCCAGGTGAACAACTTGGACTAGGGCTTCCCCTTTTAGATTCAATTTTGGATCCTTACCACCACCGCAGGCCTGCGTGGGTGGGGGTCCAAGGACTGCCAACAGTTTTTCCAGGGTCGGTGGCCAGTTCAGGGGAGCAGTCTTCATTCTGGGGCTCTGCACAGTCTCTTGGGCTTTGTCTAACGCACCTCCAGCATTGTTTGGTACAGGTTCAGCCCAACAATGCAGCCTCCATTGCCTACATCAACCATTAGGGAGGCACTTTCTGTTGCAGCGCCGTGAAGAGACTCTTCTGCCTGTTTCTGCAATCTTCATCTAGAGTTGGGCAGTGGACTTCCTAAGCCGCCATGATGATCACTCGGGTGAGTGGTCTTTTCATCCAGACATCTTTCAGCCCCTCATTCGTTGCTTGGTTTTTCTAGACGTCGGCTTGATGGTGTTTTGACACCACCACAAGCTGCTGAGGTATGTTCTCACACCAGGGGAGCTTTTCTGGTATTAGCTTGGATGGTTCAGTGTGTCACTTGACTTATGTACATATTCCCTCCGATTTCGCTCTTTCTGCCGGTTGCAGATTTACTCAGGAAAGTGGCACCGTGATCCTTGTAGCTCCCAATTGGCCATGGAGAGTTTGACATGTGGCTCTTCTGGGTCTCTAGTCTCTTCTCTGTGTCTTCTGCAGCCGGATCATCTCTCTCATATCCTGTGTTTCCATCGGGTTTGGGCCCGTCTACCCTTGACGGGGTGGCTCTTGAGAGATCCATCCAGAGGGCCAGGGATTTTTCAGGTCGGAACCGTGCCCACATATCCGCTTCAGCTAGGATATAACTCAGGGTTTATCTTGATTTTTCATCAGGGGCCTTGACCCTGGCTCTTTTAGTCTTCCCTAGGTTCTCTCCCTTTCCTGCATGCAGGCCTGCATTGGGGATTTTGTCTTTGTTCCTGGAGGTTCAGGTTTTCACCCTCTGTTCTTTTTCATCAGATACGGTTTGCATTTACCTGACATGTCTCTCCTTCAGGGAGACCTCCGTGTACAGCCCCCCTTTGTTCCGCGGGTGGCTCTTTGGGACTTGTGCTTCGTGCTGAGGGCTTTTCAGTCTCCTCACTTCGAGCCTTCAGAGTTGGTGGCCTTTTGTTGGCTCACGTGGAAGACACTATTCCTTCTGGCCAGTGCTACGGCTCAGGGAGGGTCTGACAAGAGCGCACTATTGTGTTTCTTTCCATTTCTGGTCTTCCACCCGGACGGTTTGGCTACCATTCCAAAGATTGTTTCTCTGTTCCACATCAACCAGGTGATTGTGGTTCCGGCCTTTGTCTCCTGATTCTTCACCAGAGGTGGCCTCTTTGGAGGTGTTGAAGGCCCTCCGAATCTAGGTGGACCACACTAAGGAGCTCCATACATTTGATCCCCATTTTCGTACTCTATGGGTTTCCCTAATGGGCTGGCTTCATAGCACTTGGCCCACTGGCTCCTTTTGGACCATCCAACACATTTGTGGTGGAAGACCGTGGTGCAACCGTGGTGCCTGCTCATGTCACCAGGTCGGTAGGTACTTTTTAGGCAGCTCACCAGTGTACCTCGGAGCAGCTTTGTAGGGTGGTGACATGGTTTTCTGTCCAAGTTTTTCCGTCTCTGCGGCCCCGTTTTTGGGGAGCAAGTTCTCAGTGCAACTCAGGAGCGTCCCCTCCCTTGAGAGAATTGCTTTGTGACGTCCCAGCGTAGCCCATGTCCCATATGGACCATGAAGAAGAAAGGCACTTAGGTCTTACCTTGGTAAGTCCTTTTCTTCAAACTCCATAGGGGACACAGGGTGCCCACTGTGACTCACCTGTCTTTTGGGGGTTTCTTTTGTGGTTCCCCTGTCCATCTCTGCGGTGTGGTTGTATTGGTTGGTGTGCCAGTCCTTCCTTCTCCCTTCTCCGTCCTGCCTTGGGCTTGCGAACTTAACTGGCCTGAAGGGGGAAGGAGGCTCTGCTGCCTAGTAAGTCGAAGACTTAGAGGGGAATTTACGAAGCACCGCTGCTTCCCGGCGGAGTGCAGGTGACTATTTTAAAAGACACTTTGAATGCCATTTTAAATATGTACTTGCAATACGCCAGGATGCAGCGGCTTACAGAATGTCCTTGAGTGTCCCAGTCAGAGCCCAGACTTGAATCCAATTGAACATCTCTGGAGAGATCTGAAAATGGCTCTGCACTGACGCTTCCCATCCACTCTGATGGAGCTTGAGAGGTGCTGCAAAGAGGAATGGGCAAACCTGCCCGAAGATAGGTGTCACAAGCTTGTGGCATCATATTCAAAAAGACTTGAGGCTGTAAGTGCTGCCAAAGGTGCATCAACTAAGTATTGAGCAAAGACTGTGAATACTTATGTACATGTAATTGATTTTATTTATTTTTTATTAAAAATGGAAAAGGCTCAAAAAAATCTTTACACGTTGTCATTATGGGGTATTGTGTGTAGAATTTTGAGGACAAAAAATTTATTCCATTTTGGAATAAGGCTATAACATAACAAAATGTGGAAAAAGTGAAGCGCTGTGAATACTTTCTGGATGCACTGTATATCGGTTCCCCCTCATCCTCCTATTGCCCAATCCTCACCTCAAGGCTGACAATCTGTCAGATACCTCCAACACCGACCACCAATAAACCTAGTTGGGCTCAATGTTTATCCAAGTCTGATGTCTGGTTAACGTGCCTTTCCTACAGCGGATGCTAGAACCAACTTCCTCTTCTAGAACACAGCTCCCTGCTGTTTTACAGTCTTCGGATGAATCTGTTTCTAACATATATTGTCTGATGTTGATGATTTTTCTCATGACTCTGACATTGAACCAGCCTCAATAGCAGAGGATGACCTTATTAGTACTATTGGAGTTGAAGCATGCAGTTAAAAAGGTCCTTAATATTACAGAGTGAGCAGGCCAAAACTGACGCAGCCCAAGCATATTGTCTCTTTTCAATTAGTGGACTTAACAAAAATGTGGTCTAAGCCAAAATATTTTAGATTTCCAAAAGATGAAATTATTTTTATCCTTTACCTACATAAGATAGTTTTAGGTGTCAGTCTTCTCCAGTAGTCTTTCTAAGAAAACTTCCATTCTGCTTCCTAATGTGGGACTGAAGGATAGTAATGATGGAAACTATTTTGAAGTCCATTTTCACTTCAACAGGTGCATCTTTTAGACCTTTCATCAGACCCCTAATCCTGCAGAAAAACCCTCCGCATGAAGGGATTTCCTCCCACCCAGGGATTCTTATGGTGGAAGCCCGTTTCCTGGCATTCAGAGAAAGTTGGTTCAACCACACGAGATGCATGGGTAAGTAGATTTGTCACCAGAGGCTATCTTGTGGATCTAAATGGTCCTCCACCAAGACATTTTTTTTCCAACAGGTCTTTTCGTTGACGAGCAGAAGTGTCTGTCAGGTCCTCAAATAATTCTGTTATCTTTGAAAATAATAGTCCCTGTCCCTCAGAATAAAACAGGATTATGGTTTTTATTCATATTGTTTTACTAGTTCAAAAACCTTCCAATTTTAAAATTAAAAAACCCTAAATACTTCCAGTATGAATGCGCAAAAAGATTCAAAATTGATTCATTGAGATCTTTCATAAGCAGAGTGATGGAGAGTGTTTATTACCAATAGATAAACGATGCCCTCCATGTTATTATGTGGGAAGGCCATCAGAGCTTCCTTAGATGTGCATTCCACTCATCAATTTCAAGGTCTATACGTCGGTCTATCTACAGCACTAAGGGTTTTCACATAAGTAATCGCTGATGTATCGGGTCCATTAAGTTCAGAAGGCGTCAAAGTAATCCCTTATCTAGATGACCTCTTAGTCAAGACGGACTCTTCACAAAGATTTACATCCCACCATTCTCTCACACTATAAGTACTTCAACCTTAAAGGTCGTTTGTAAACTACCCAAAGTTCAATTTCATCCTATCCCTGAAGATAGGTTGAGATTGGACTTTGCTTTTTGACATTTGTTCACTAATAAAAGAATCTTTTCCTATGGAAGAAATACTTTTAGCTTTTCATAGTCAGGTCTTTCTTAAAAAGAAAACATAGTCTAACTATAGATGCTTGATCTTCCTCCCTACCACAATCAAGCAGCTAGTTGAGTTCTGCAACAAAGCTGAAGGCATAGTCACACGGAAATGTCTGGCTGCCAGATCTAGCTTCTCTGGAGACTGGCATTCTTCCTCTCATCTGCATCAATACCTAGGGGTATATTTACTAAAGTGAGAGTTTTTAGAAGTGGATATGTTGCCCATAGAAACCAAATTCTACCTATTATCTTCTCGAAGGTGCTAGTTAAATGTTAAGTAGAATCTGTGTGTGCAATTAAGTAGCATGTATAGCGTTGCCTTTGGAGTTGATACCAGCAACCTAGCCCCAGGTACTTTAAATTAGATGGTGGTTTTGGACTAGCATCCATCAAGCAGGATCCTTAAAATTCTCGGCATTGATGTCTGAGAACACATTATCTAATATTAAGAAACCCAACTGGTTAGTAGATTTGGGTCTTATGTAATTAACTTGTAATGTATTTGACACCACTCCCATCTTTTTTTTTTTTTTTTTTTTTTTTTTTTATTAGGGGTAACAGATCCCACCGGTAACACATCTACCAGTATTACCAGTGTCTATAAGGCTAGTTTTCTCAGGACAGTTTACCCTATAGCTCTGGGTTCTTATGGAGGGGCAAACTGGGTTACAGCTTTTTTTTGTTTCGTCTGGTTCCATGATATGCAAAGAGAAAAGGCATGAATAAAATTATTTTTAAGGCAGCTGAATTATTGCTTAATAGTGACTTTCAGGAAGACTTACCTAGTATCTTGATCTTCCCCTGACCTTCTCAACTCAATGACCACACAGTATACTTATTGCGTTGAAAAGGTTAATCTACTTTGCCTGGTCAATATGATTCCAAAATACCTTGCATTCAGCCAGATGGAGGGTGCAAGAAAGGCTGCCGTTGCCGGCGTTTAAACTGTGGCAATGGCATTTCTCATCCTTCGTCTGCATTTGAATCTCCCCCTAAGTTGTTACTGGCCTCTTTGCTTGTAATATGCCCTCCCAGTTTACATCCTAAGGACCTACCTTATGAAAACTTTAACTATTACTAAATATCTTGTGGAGGTAGGGATGTAGTGGGCATCACGGTGGTCAGAATCCCAGCTTCGGACTGCAATCTGAATCCTGGCTGCTGGCATCCCGGTGGTGTGTTAGGGTTACTTACCAAATTCTGTTGAGATTCTGACCGTCGGCAGCCTGAACGCTGGGATCCCATACCCATCCCTGGGGGTTTATGTGTCTCCCCCTGTAGATAGGGTATACAGCCATGGCCAAAAGTTTTGAGAATAACACAAGTATTGGTTTTCACAAAGTTTGCTTCTTCAGTGTTTTTAGACCTTTTTGTCAGATGTTACTATGGTATACTGAACTAAAATTACAAGCATTTCATAAGTGTCAAAGGTTTTTTTATTGACAAATACATTGTTTATGCAAAGTCAATATTTGCAGTGTTGACCCTTCTTTTTCAAGACCTGCAATTTGCTCTGGCATGATGTCAATCAACTTTTGGGCCACATACTGACTGGCCGTTCATTCTTGCCTAATCAATGCTTAGTTTGTCAGAATTTGTGGGTTTTTGTTTGTCCACCCGCTTCTTGAGGATTGACCACAAGTTCTCAATGGGATTAAAGTCTGTGGAGTTTCCTGGCCATGGACCCAAAATTTAGATGTTTTGTTCCCCGAGCCACTTAATTATCACTTTTGCCTTATGGCAAGGTGCTCCATCATGCTGGAAAAGGCATGGTTAGTCACCAAACTGTTCTTGGATGGTTTGGAGAAGCTGCTCTTGGAGGATGTTTTGGTATCATTCTTTATTCATGGCTGTGGTGTTAGGCAAAATTGTGAGTGAGCCCACTCCCTTGGCTGAGAAGCAACCCCACACATGAATTGTCTCAGGATGCTTTACTGTTGGCATTGCACAGGACTGATGGTAGCGTTCACCTTTCCTTCTCCAGACAAGCATTTTTCCAGATGCCTCAAACAATCTGGGGTAAAGTTATTTTCTCTGATGAATCCCCTTTCAGTCCTCAGCAGTCCAATCCCTGTACCTTTTGCAGAATGAGTCTGTCCCTGATGGTTTTCCTGGAGAGAAATGGCTTCTTTGCTGCCCTTCTTGACACCAGGCCATCCTCCCAAAGTCTTCACCTCACTGTGCATGAAGATGCACTCACACCTGCCTGCTGGCATTCCTGAGCAAGCTCTACACTGGTGGTGCCCCGATCCTGCAGCTGAATCAACTTTAGGAGACTGTCCTGGCACTTGCTGGACGTTCTTGGGCGCCCTGAAGCCTTCTTCACAACTATTGAACCTCTCCTTGAAGTTCTTGATGATACTATAAATTGTTGATTTAGGTGCAATCTTACTAGCAGCAATATCCTTGCCTGTGAAGCCCTTTTTATACAGAGCAATGATGACTGCATGTGTTTCCTTGCAGGTAATCATGGTTAACAGGAAGAAAAATTATTTCAAGCTCCACCCTCCTTTTAAAGCTTCCAGTCTGCTGTTCTAACTCAAGCAGCATGGCAGAGTGATCTCCAACCTTGTCCTTGTCAATACTCTCACCTGTGTTAACGAGAGAATCACTGACATGTCAGCTGGTCCTTTTGTGGCAGGAATGCAGTGGAAATTTTGTTTGTGGGATTAAGGGCCTGATTCAGAGCTTGAACGCTCTGACAAGAGCCCTCGCTCTGAATCAGGGCCATCCCAGCTAAATTTGGAGAGGCCTCCTGGCCGCTCGCATAGCTGTGGGTGACCACCCACAGTTTATGCGAGCGGCCAAAAAGATGGTCGCTATGGTCTTTGACCATCGCGACCATCGGGCTTGCGACGAGACCCTGCGGTAGGGTCTCGCTTCCGCAAGCCCAGGAGTGATTTTGGCTCTATCAGAGCCAAAATCACTCCCACTGACATCATTACTGATGTCAGTGGGGCGGGACTCAGACAGTAGGCGTTCCCATGGGAACGCCTCCGTCTGGCTGTCACGCCCACCAAAGGGCGTGCTGTCAATAAACATCGACAGCACGCCCCCTTTGGTGCGAGACCCGGAGCGATGGAGAGCCTGTCGCTATCCGGGTCTCGCGCATGCGCACGACGGAGCTCCCTAAGTTCTTTGTCATGGCAAAATGGGGCTTTGCAATTACTTGCAATTCATCTGATCACTTCTCATGACATTCTGGAGTATACGGAAATTGGCATCATAAAAACGGAAGCATAAGACTTTGGGAAAACCAATATTTGTGTCATTCTCCACACTTTTGGCCATATTTTCAGGTTGTTTTGCATTCTAGGAACACATCTCTTGCAATTACATCTTTTATTGGGTTTGATAGTTGTAGCTCATTAGGTAAGCAGAGTGGCATTTTGCAGTCAGTCATAAATTCAAATGGAGTACTCCGTGTTGGATGCTGCTGTTGCCTTAATGCCCATAAGAATTTCTAGTAAAGCTTACCCACGAAGAGCCCTTCTGTAACTACATCCTCGGCTAACTGGCCTGTGATGTCCGTTTCATGCACTTTACTATCCCTGCTGACTAAGGAACATGAAATTGCTGGTTTATGTCCAGAAGTTCACAAAGGGATTTCACTATGCCAGTAAAATGGGTCTCATGATCAGATCCTGGAGATACCCCAGCTTGACCATTTCAGCACACATAGGACCATAGCGGCAGCAGATTCATTTGCTATTGGAACAGCTTCCACACACTTTAAGAACACATCAACTACTACCAAGACATAACTATGTCTATTTGTAAGGCTGAACCACTGTAATCAGTATACAGTAGATCAAGACTTCCTTCTGGCCAGAGGTGAAGAAGAGGGTAATTTTGTTCCTAACTATTTGATACTTCATAAGAATAGGATTGTTCATGAAATGTACAAAACTAACTTTTAAATTATGATCTGATAAATCACACAGGATCAGTCCCCGGAGACCAGGAATAGCGACAGTGGTGTTGACCTATAATAAAGTATCAAAAAAGGGGACATTTTTTTACTCCGCACTGAGTAAAATTAAGTAAATGTAAGTATAATTAAACCAAAGTATAGACAATTAGATAGGAGTCAGTATCTCTCACAAAATATTTCAGTTGGTGGTGCACCCAGGAGCCGAATACAATCTTTAAGCAAAAAGAAAAGGGAGAAAGAAGGCTCTTTTTGTGGGGCACTCTTTTATCTCATGGTATATTTTAAGATATAACTTTTATTGTATAATTTTAAAATAGTGGTACCTTGGGGTAAATGCAAGGGTATGCCCAATAAATGGGACTTTTTACTCTATGTACAAACATACATGAAACACATAAACATACATAAATGATATTATCATGAAAGGGTGGCGAAATATTTTTCAATATAATTTGAGAATAAATATTCTCATGCAGGGTACATTCCTTTAACACATATATATTACATCCATGTGTTATAACATATCTAAAAGTAATCCTAATCACAACAGTAAGATTGTTATATCCCACGTGGGGAAGATACATATTACCACATTAGAAGATCAAATGGAAAAGGTAGTGGAGATCGGCGTGTGCACCTGCCGAAAGGAGCCATCCGTCACCACTGCATAGCCTGTAGAAATCGGGACGCGCGTTTCGCCTATTAAGCTTGGTCACCCGCACATGAGCGCACATTATCTTCTAATGTGGTAATATGTATCTTCCCCACGTGGGACTCCCTATTTGTTTATCGCTCATTATGCTTTCTCTGTGCTACGCTATTTGCGCGTGTATAATAATTGTAATCTACACACACATGATGTTGTGTGCTAGTTTCATGCTTATTTCTGCACACATCTATGACTAACAATTGAAAGTTTAACGGTTGTTATATGGGCTTTGCTTTAATTAATTTATCCACCTTATGGAATTTTGTACAGAGGATACAATCTTTGTTGTGACTATATATCTGTGACAAGATTTGTTTGGAGGGGCCAAGTAAGGTATTTAATTATATATAGGTTACAAACTTAAAGATTTGGATGGCATACAAATACTGTACATGACCTAAATATTACTTCAAACCCTGACAACTCCCTTCTCTCTGTTACACTAATTTTGGGAGTCCTGCATAGTGGATATAACAATCTTACTGTTGTGATTAGGATTACTTTTAGATATGTTATAACACATGGACGTAATATATATGTGTTAAAGGAATGTACCCTGCATGAGAATATTTATTCTCAAATTATATTGAAAAATATTTCGCCACCCTTTGATGATAAAATCATTTATGTATGTTTGTCATATGTATCACTTATGTGTTTCATGTATATTTGTGTCATATGTTTGTACATAGAGTAAAAAGTCCCATTTATTGGGCATACCCTTGCATTTACCCCGACTTACCACTATTTTAAAATTATACAATAAAAGTTATATCTTAAATTACACCATGAGATAAAAGAGTGCCCCACAAAAGAGCCGCCTTTCTCCCTTTTCTTTTTGCTATAATAAAGTATCTAAGATAAGATTCACCTCTGAATAATAACAATAATGCTGAGGATTATATGAAGCAATGGGGTCAACTGAAAAGGAAGTCCTTGTCTGAGGTCAGGGCCAGTGGCCAAGTTTGCAGCCTTGTGGGCTGATATGAACTTGGCTGGTTGCAGAAAATCCACAGATGTTGAAGTGCAGCAGAGACTGCTGTGATGCTATTAGCAGAGAGTCCACACAGATACTGAAGTGCAGCAGCGACTGCTATAATGCTATTAGCAGAAAGTCCACACATATGCCGAAATGCGGCAAAGACCGCTCTGGTGTTACAAGCATGTTGTCCACACAGACAAGTGCAGCAGAGACTGCTGTGATGGAACACAGGAAACCGGAAGCTACGTGCTGAATGCTATAGCTGGCACCACAGCAGATAACAAGCCAAAGTAAATAGAAGAATCCAATAGGAACGAGGTGGAGGCGACTGAGCAGTTAGGCAGGAGATCTCACGGAGAAGCACCCCAGCGTCCTTGTCTCCTAGCAACAGACGGATGAGGATAGCTTGGAGCAGAGGTGTTCAACAAGATACCACGGTGACTTGTTACAGTACCCTCACCTTGACGAGGGCTTAAGGAACCCCTAGAACCAGGTTTATCAGGAAACTTATCAAAAAACTTTTTTTTAAGACAGGAGCCAATAGCGATTTCTCAGAAACCCAGGAACGTTTTTCCATTCACTACCCTTTCCAATGTGCAAAAAATTGTAATGCACCTCGTGATAACCTGGAATCCAAGATTCTTTCCACGATGAATTCCGATGGTCTTGAACAAGAATAGAAGAAGGTCTAGGAGGATGTCTGGAACTGAATCTAGAAGAAGAAAAAAGAAAACTGTTTGAGTAAGGAACAATGGAATGCATTGTTGATTTTGAGTGTGTTAGGTAATTTAAGGTGAAAGGCAACCGGATTGATTTGAGATGATTCTGAATGGACCAATGTATCTAGGACCCAGCTTCTGTGAATGTTGGTGAAGATTGATGTTCTTTGAAGACAGCCAGACCAAATCTCCAGCCTTGAACCTGCACGGCTTGCGGTGTCTATCAGCCCACATCTTAAAGTGAAACGATGATTTCAGAAGTCAGTGACTAACCTTCCAGATGGAACGGAGCCTAGAGACAGAGGTTGAAGAAGACCTTCCAGAATTAGTTTCGAAGGAGTTAACTCTAGGATGCAGACCAGAGATATTGGCCCAAAGATTTCGGGCACAGACGTCACAGGCCAAGACCTAGTGAGTAGTTTTTGAAAGTTTTTTGAATGACAGGATGAACTATAGCCTTACAGGAAAGAAAGTCTAAAGCAGAAAAGAAAGGGAAGAAGCACGACGTCACAGGCCAAGATGAATCCATGAGCATCCCAATGCATAGTTGGCCACCATACTGAGCGAGTGAGTAGTTTGAGGTTTTTAAAATGCCGGGATGGACTATAGCCTTACAGGAATGGAAGTCTACAGCAGAAAAGAAGGGGGGAGAAGTAGGTGCACACTATAAGCATTATGAATTCTAGTGAACAAAAAGTCTATAATAAACTGCAACAATTAACATGGTTTTAAAAGTAAGGTTTTTTTGGTACATGTTTGGCCAAAGATGTTTGCCCACCTACCACATCATGGTAAACCTTATACAGGTGGGTCCCTAACATTCCTAATACTGACACTAATTTATCTAGGACTTGCCTTTTGTTACCGTGTGTATATTACAATCAATAATAATCATTCCTTATACAGCTAAAAACAAAATATATATATGAAATGTGTTAATTTTCCCAGAGCTTAGAAGTTTACACAGAACTGGTTATTCAATAGAGGTAATAGAAACCAGCTCACAATACAAGCCAATTAGCATTTCTTAAGGTGTTCAACTCCACAGCATACCCCCAACAAGAGGCTTTTTCCTCTTGAAGCTTCCTTACAGGTGATTGGACATGAGTTTCAAAGTAAAGGATTGAAACAACCCCTTTTTGAACAAACCTATCAGGTAATAGGATTCTCACAGAGACACAGGTAAGGGAGAGCAGGATGGCATTCACACAAACACTTGGAGAAACACACATGCTGGCAAGGACACACACCAGGGAGACACAGGACACCAGGCTTCTCCCCAGAAGACTGCCAAGATGCAGCTTCAATCGCCTGGAGATATCTGCTCATAATGGCTAAGTAAACTGTACATTAGATAGCCTATATGGGTATTTGTAACTAGTTTGATAACATTGATTATTAATCTGTTTATAGCTTATATAGAAAGTTTGCAGTGATTTGGGTTCAGTTTTATACATATAGCTGGCTGTGTTATAGATATACTTTTTCCCCCTTCCTTCCCATGTGCTTGGACAGTGGCATAGTCTGAGTGGGATGAGTTTGGTATGTGTTGTATTCTTGTGGTCTGACTGTATCATTGTGTAGTTAAGATTAAGATGGAAATTGTGTAAAATATTGCAATCTGTAGATATATATTTGTTTGATATCAGCTAGTGGTTGTGGTTCCATGGGAGTTGCGGATTGCTGGCCATGTTGTGATAGTATTGTGAAGTTATATATTATCATAGTTTGGGAATTTAAAGATGCTACCTCCATGTGGTATGAACAAAGGAAATTCCATGTGCTCTCCCCCTTCCCCCATTGACCCATGTCTCTAATGGAAATTGAAGTTGGTCCATGTGGTTGGTGGATGCTTTATAGTATTATGATAGAATTGTGTACTATGAGTTGTATAGTGGTATTTTTAACTATTACGGAGGAATCGGCTTATATGTATTATACAACATTATAGTATCTGAAAAGCTTGTATAGTATAGTGGATGCAGTGTTATATCATGGAAGTTGAAAATATTAGACACTGGTATACAATATAATGTACTGTTTTGGTCCAAAGATATCACACAGTTGTAGTGGGTGTAGGTATTGGTATTACAGAACATGGCATTATGGGAGTCTTCAATGTAAGTTTTCAAAATGGAGTTTGTGTTCAGAGATATGTAAGGCGCTGCGGAACACTTGTGGCGCCATATAAATAAAGGATAATAATAATAATAATAATAAAGAGACCATGCGGTTTGAACAATAGGACAAAGGGTCCCAACAACCCCTACTCACACACTCGGCAATCATTTCCTATATCTCTCTCTCGTCTATATTGTATTTTAACAAGCATTGATTTTATGAAGATTGATTGGAAGAATATAAAACATTTTACCTATAACATTTTGTGTGCATCGTTATCTTTATGAAAGGAAATTATCCAAATGATTTAAAAAATATATAATTCTGGTTAACACTTTGCGAAGTTCATATATTTATGTTACTTATAACCTGATGGTTATTATATGAAAAATAGAATAATTTGCTTCAGATATATTGGGATTAAACAAGCTGGCAATGGCCTGGGTGTGCAAATAGAAAGAAAGGAAAAAACCACCCCTTTTCACCTTTCATAGGGCCCATTAGATGTGTGTACTGCAATGCAAGGACCCATACCAAAAAAAATCACCTGGGGCAGGTAGGAGGAGTGCCAGCTCAAGAGAAGTCTCACCTTTAAAATGTACCTGAAATACACACACAGGAAAAAGGAGGGGCTGGACTGCCCATCCTAATAAACATGAATGGAATGGAAGTCTGTCAACACTGCTTTCCTCAATCTCTCGGGAACAAAAAGTAAGCCGGACGGTCTTCCTGAAGGATCTTTCAATTGGCAGGCTTGAAGGGTGTCGGCTAAATTACGGGTCAAGGCCAAATGGATCTGAGAACCGGGAATGATGGTCTCCTCAGATGCAGTGGTTATTTGGATGGGCTGACAACTTTGTGAAAATTTCTGGAGCCAGGCCTAAAAGAAAATAATTAAAGCGGGTAAAAGATAGGGCCCACCATGCTTGTCTTGAATTTAATCTTTTAGCTGTCTCAATATAAGAAGTTCTTATAATCAGTAAGAACAGTGATCTGATGTTTCACTCTTTCCAACAAGTGCCTCCAGTCCTCGAAGGCCCAATTAATGGCCATTAACTCCCGATTACCGGCATCATAATGCCTCACAGACAGCAAATTTATGAGAGAAGAAGGCACAGGGATGGAATTTATTGTACTGAAGTTCTTTTTGGGACAGGATGGTGCCAGCTCCTGCTTCTGAAGCATCCACCTCAACTACAAACTGAAGTCCCTGTTTCGGATGACAGAGGACAGGAGCAGTGGTAAAGGCTGACTTGAGAAAATCAAAAGCCAGAAAATATCTTTAATGGGCCAGTTAACTCTGTCAGCCCCTTTTTTGGACAACTCAACAATGGGTGCCACAATGGAAGAGAGACTTGATGAAACTCCAATAATAGTTGGAGAAGCCGAGAAAGCATTGGATAGCTCTAAAATGTGGTAGGTTGAACCCAGTCCAAAATGGCTTTGACTTTAATCTGGTCCATAGAAAATCACTGGGAGGAGATGACATATTCCAAAAGGAGACTTCCCTGACCTCAAACTCGCACTTTGAGTTTAGCGTAGCGTTGATTTTCCAGGAGCTTCAGCAATTCCTGTCTGATATGCTGACGATGTTGTTCTAGAGACTGAGTACATCATCCAGGTATAAAACAACAAAAACCCCTAGGAACTCTGGAAGGACACCATTGATGAGATCTTAAAAGACAGCTGGGGCATTAAAAAGTCCAAAGGGCATGACAAGGTATTCGTAGTGGCCAGAATGAGTATTGAAGGCTGTTTTCCACTCATCACCCTCTTTAATCCGGATCATATAGGCCCCCCGCATATAGATTTTAGAAAAGATTGTTGCTTCACAGAGTTGATCGAACAGAACGGAAATTAATGGCAATGGGTATGAATTTAAGTGATCTCATTTAATCCCCAGTAATCAATGCATGGGCGAAGAGACACATCTTTCTTCTGGACGAAGAAGAATCCAGCGCCAATGGGACGACTAGAAGGTCGGATGAATACCTTTTGTAACCCTTCCTGGATATATTCCTGCATTGATTCGCTTTTTGGGATTGGCCAAGCTTATAACCTGCCCTTGAGTAACTTGGCTCCTGGTAATAGCTCAATAGCACAGTCATAAGCTCGATGAGGTGGAAGAGTATCGACCACGAAAAGATCATGGTAAGGGGCAGTAATATCTTATGAGTCTGATTTGACTATTAGGACACTTCTATATGTCTTACTCTTCCTATACAAACACGTGGAACCCCATCAAAGGATCATGCCAGTCTGCCAGTTAATCACCGGTTTATGGTTTCTAGGCCAAGGCATCCCCAGATTATTGGAGCCAGAGGATAATGAACTGAGAGAGGATATGTTTTCATATAGGGCTCCAATGGAGAGTCGGACAAGTGGAGAACGGAAACTTGCCACTCCATTGGACAGAGGACTGCCATCTAAGCCAACAATGGAAATAGGATGAGGCAGGAGTTCAGAGGACACTTTTAAATACTATCTCTATACAAATTAGATGACTTATGTCGGCGCTCTAATAATGAAGCAATAAAAGATGGAAAGTCAATTCCTATTGCACAATTTCTATATATTCAAATGTCTTGTCCTCAGAAGATTGCGAGTCCTCTGTTCAGAGAAAGCTTGTTCAATCACTTCAAATCTTCTTAATCATGTCATCGGTGAACAAGGGTGAAGATGTGTGTCTCAAAAAACTGGAGAGAAAGCGATATAGCATAATCTCCTTTTTAATAATGAATAGACACATAAAACATGTAAACACACATGACATATAAAATCCTTAATTAGAAGAAAAAAATACAATTACCATAAAGGCTTTCAGAACTATGCAAAAGTTCTGGATAGGTATGTATAGCAGAAATCCTTAGATGTCCACAGATCTCAATCAGCAATAAGGAATCAAGCCAGTACTGTGATAGGATCCAGGAAAATAAGCCAACGCGTTTCCACCCCTTCCTGGGGTCTTTATCAAGGCAAAGTGATTAAGTGAATGCAGTCCTAGAGATTTTACTCTCTTAAATACTGCAATTCACCAATCAAAAAACAGCAGACAATTAAATTCAATACAGAACAGGTATATCAGGCTAATCCCTCCGTCCATATGAATATTCATGTATTTGAGATCGAGTAGTGTCACTTAAGCCAATAGGCTTATGTTTGGCTCCGATCACGTGTTCCCCGACGTCATTGAATCCAGAAGTCTCCCCGGCACCACGGCTCTCCTTCGGCGTCCACATCGTCTAGGCAACTATTAAAAAGTTATATCCGGCATAGCCACCTTAGCGTCTCTATTGTCAAGGGAACTTCCCCGACCACGTGACCTGCGGCGTCAGCACATAGGTCACGTGTTCCAAATTATCCCCATCGTCTGGGCGACCATCACGGTTACTTCCGGTAGAGCAATCTTAGCATCCCTGTTGTCAAGGGAACTTCCCCGATCACGTGACCTGCAGCGTCAACACAGCAGTCTCCTTGTTCAAGGAAGTCCTTGTTTACATAGGGTTTAGTCAGCAACATGTTCAGAATAAGGCTGATATTGTGCTATTCTTCAAGCACATTGAGCAGGGATGATTACTTTGTAGGGGTTACTTTGGTAACCATGGTGATGGTATCACAGACATGGACTACTCTTACCCACACTGACCGCGTGATGACGTCATCTATTGGCGCCACCGGACGGGTGTGCAGTCCCAGTTCCGGGGGAGCGGCTCTACACGAGGTGCAGCTATTTGTATTTAAGGTATGTTTTTTCATTGTTCATGTTATCTTGAAAAAAGTTCTAATTGAACTGAAACGTCGATTCTACTTACCACCTCTTGTCTTTATTATTATATGCCACGAGTGCCGCACTTTGCTTGTTCTAAAATATATATATATATATATATATATATATATATATATATATATATACACACACACACACACACACACACACACACACACATATATATATATATACATACATACACACACACGGTACAGGTAGGAGCGGTAACAGCAGCGGGAGTCCTTTCCACGCGGCTTCACAGGATGGTGCCCGGCCGCTCCATCCACTGGCTTTGTTCTGATTCAAAGGATGACGTACGTTTCGCAACAGCTAGAGCTTGAGCTTGAGCACATCAGTGACGTACGCCTAGGGAACCCCTTCTTAACAGGGCAATAAGACCAATCAAATGTTAAAACCAAAATCATTATCCAATTAATATACAGCGGAGTGGGAATGGTAAGTGGATTTAAACAGTGGTAAGCCTCTGTTCTACCATTCGTTAGTCACTAAGTGTCAGGGAACAGTGAAAGTAAATTATTTACCCTAAGTCCGGGGTAGAAAGGATACACCAAACAAAAGGAGTATATACACATCAGGGAGATCTCAATAAAAAGAAAGGAGATCATACTCCATCGGATGTTAGTGGATAACACTATTCAGATTTATAATATAATTTAAGCCATTTAAGGGAATATTATAGTTGTTAATACATGATAGTCAATATAAGAGATTACTAATTCAAAGTAATTACCCACTGTAATATAGTATTCATAATTTCTCACTCCTAGTGCCAAAAGATCCTAGTGTCTTTTATGGGTAAGATTACATATATCATAGCAACAATAACATGTTGCTCATTTGCCATGGAAACAGGTTGCCAGTATAGGTATAACAAATACAAGTACATATGTCTTTAGAAGGTTATCACCTCCATATTAACAGACTAACTAAAAGGTGCAAATCAATCATGTGGAGACAATGTATACTCATAATAGAATATTTACAGTGTAATAATAATAATTTAAACATGTCCTTAGCACTGATGAAAATCCTATTATATACAGTATATATTTGCCAAGGTCTCATACATATATGTAGTGCCTTTATTAATTGCAACCTCAAATGCCCAAATAGTTGTCATTTACCACCCTACAGTACAATTGCAATACTGGATAATATATCAGATATAACAAGTGACTATAACCACATACATTGGTATATATACACATATCTTAGTTGTCTGAAACTACTACCTCCATTGTTAATATCTATAGGGATAATTCATGTCACCCAATGGGCATGCTGTCAATACATGGATTCCAAATAAGAATTGACATGTGTGACTCAAAGATATCGTGACACTATAGAATTTAAGAATAATCGATCACCCATCAGTTGCAAGAATAAGTTTTAAAGTTTTCAAGACAGCAAGGATAGGTCACAAGGAGGGGGGAGAGAAGAAAGATAAGTATATCTGATTAGAGAAAGGGACTATAATTGATATACTCATTGAGTGCACCTGGTGAGAGGGCTCCCAGTCTAAAGTCCAAAAGCTATCACGTTTTAGGAGTTCTTTCGTTATATCTCCACTTCTTATCCCTAATTTGCTCCAGACCAAATGCCTTGAGATTTTTCAAATCTCCTTTGTGTTTAATGGAAATATTTGGCTACTACAGTCAACTGTTTGAATTTGGTAAGACCTGAGGCCGCATTTTTCACGTTGCCAACATGTTCTAAAATACACTCTTTTAGCATACGTGTCGTCATGCCTACGTATTTCATATTGCAGTCACATGTTATACAGTAGATTACCCCTTTTGTTCTGCAAGTAATGTAGTTCGTAATTTCTATATCATTACCATATCTATCCGTTCCTTCGTTTATCTTGATCATATATAGGCAAGCTTTACATGATCCACATGGGAATGAGCCTTTAATTCTGGAGGGTTGGGTGCTGTATGTTTGTAGTGCCTTTTCCAACTTATACCCCTTTTACACCGGAGCTAAAACCCAGGATATTGCAGGGTTAACCCGGGCAGCTCCTTGTGTAAAAGGGGCGAGGGTTGGATCACCGGGTCGAGTGACCCGGCAATCCAACCCAGGTAAATAGCAGGCTTTAACACTGGCTTAGCCCGTGAAACCCTGCTGTGTGTATGGCGCACTCTGGGTCTTGATGACCTGCGGTGTGCCACAAGCCGGCCCATTGGTCCGGCTTCAGTGGCACTTGGAGATGACGTCATCTCCAAGCATCCACTTTCACACCGGAAAATCCGAGTCTATGCAGACCAGACTGCGGTGTGAGCGGCGACGACTCAGGAATATCCCGAGTCGGCGCTGGCTAAATTCTGGGTCTGAACCGGATAGGAACCCTGTTCCAACTCTGGGTCAGACCCGGAATTTTGGTGGAAAAGGGGTATTAGAGAGACTCTGTCCCCTACACATTTTGTCAGATCTTTATCCAGGTGTAGGATGTGCCAATGTTTTTGAATAATGTCTCTTATAATCCTCCATTCCTGGCAGAAATCTCCCACAAATCTTATCACTTCTTTAGTATCGTCAGCCTTGGTGGTAGTTCCAAAAATAAGAGAGTCTCTATTAGTTTTAAGTATAGATGACTTGGCTCTCTTGATACTTCTATGGCTATATCCACGTTGTTTTAATCTAGATGTTAGTGCCACACATTGCTGTTTGTGAATTTCTGAATCCGAACAATTGCGCCGTAAATGTAGAAATTCCCCTTTGGGGATATTCTCAATTTTAGGCGGGCAGTGCGAACTAGTTTGATTAAGTACACTATTTGTCGCAGTGTTTTTATGGTATAAATCTGTTGCAAGCATTCCTTCAGGGTTTTTATAAATTTTTAAGTCCAGAAAAGAGAGATGTATTGTTGATATCATATGCAAGTCTCAGATTGAGGCAATTGTTGTTAAAAGCCTGAATGAAGTTTTTAATTAGATTTTTGTCGCCATCCCAGATCATTATGATTTTGTCTATGTACCGGTACCACATTACAACCCGCAGTCTACTGACCATTTGTGAAATTCTCTGCAGTAATCTTCCACTGCTTCCCGTCCCTGTCTTAATGATCGGAGACTAGCTTCAGCCATAGCTGCCTTATCCGGGTCATTGTATAGGAGACTAGAACCAGAGGATAGAGGTCGTAGTTTGAAATATAGTTTACAACTCTCATGGAAATTAACAACATCTTTACGATTCCCAGAGAAACTATCTGGAAGATTTTATTTTCGGCTCCCTGACAGTGGCTTGAAGGGAGGAAAACCGAGATTCCTCAACCCGGAGGGAAAGTTCTTGTACCTTTTTCAGTCAAGGCCTGTATCTGGGCTGCAAGGATTTGAGCAGGATTCTGAGTGGGATCCATGATTGTCGCTAAATTGTGTTTTTGGGCCGGCTATAATGTTATGATCTCCTGATAAATCACACAGTAGACAGTGTTCTCCCCAGAAATTTTTTCCAGCCGGGTGGCATCAAGAAGTAGCCGGGTGGGGACCTTCGCAATAATATGTTTTAAACCTTGACCCAATAATGATTTGAAAAAAACATTTTATATATTAATTCTGCTCTTCTTATTAGAAGCCCAGTCATCTGATTATGAAAAAACTGCAAAGTCTGTAGGATCTGGTCCTTTTTATATAGCTCCCAGATACTGTCCCCACTTGCAGGCTTCCAAAGTGGCGGGTGGTAGGCGGTTTCTTGGGGTGGTGTGCCCACCAAAAACAGCCTGGGGAGAACACTGGTAGGATCAGTCCCTGGAGCCCAGGAATAGCGACAGTGGTGTTGGCATATAGTTAGTATCTGGGATAAGATTTACCCCTGACTAAAGCAATAATGCTGAGGATACTATGAAGCAATGGGGTCAACTGAAAAGGAAGTCCTTGTCTGAGGTTAGGCCCAGTTTCCAAGTTGCAGCCTTGTGGGCTGATGTGAACTTGTCTGGTTGCAGTCTCGTGGGCTGAAGTGCACTAGGCTGGTTGCAGAAAATCCACACATGCTGAATTGTAGCAGAGACTGCTGTGATGCTATTAGCAGAAAGTCCACACAGATGCTGAAGTGCGGCATAGATAGTTGAGGTACACGCTGGACACGAAGAGCTGGAACACACAGGAAACCGGAAGCTACGCACTGAGTGCTATATCCGGCACCACAGCAGAGAGCCAGCAGGAGTAAATAGGAGAAGAATCCAATAGGAGCGAGGCAGCGGTGACTGAGCAGTCAGGTGGAAGATCTCACGGAGAAGCACTCCAGCTTCCTTGTCTCCTAGCAACAGACTGACGAGGACCGCTCGGAGCACAGGTGTTCAACAAGACGCCATGGTGACTTGTAACATAAATGTAACAACTGATGACCCACATTAAGACATCCAGGTGTAAGATTTCAAAAACAGCATGACATAACGTTCTTCTGTAGAGAATGCTGTTTATTACCAGTTATTTAAATTGTGCACACACATTCTACAGCGCTTTACAGAGAATATTTGGCCATTCACATCAGTCCCTGCCCCAGTGAAGCTTACAATCTATATTCCCTACTACATGTACGCTCACACTAGAGATTTTTTTTTTAGTCAGGAACCAAATAACAAATCATTATATTTTTGGATTGTGGGAGGAAACCAGAGGACCTGGAGGAAACCCACGCAAGTATGGGGAGAATATACAAACTCCACACGTTAAGGGCAATGGTAGGAATCAACCCCAAGTCCTCAGTGCTGTGAGGTAGTAATACAAACCTATCCATGCTTCTTCAAATGTAACCAACCATTAAATCTACTATAAACTAATATTAAGTTACACACATTTTTCTATCTAAATATATATCTATCTCCTTATTTTCATTATTAGACAAAGGCCATCTAAACCTGTGTATGTAAATAACAATTAGTGAATGCTTTTCTTTAATTTGATTACTTATGCTCAATGCAAAAATATTTTCTTAATCAAAGGAACACGTCACATAGTGTTTTCTAGGCTTTCAAATAATTTTTTTATGAGGTTAGATATATGTTCCCAGTGTTTTGGAATCCCATATGGGGAAGGAAAAGTAAGATAAAAAGTGTGATACCTTGCAGTCTGGGAGGAATCAGTATGATTTACCGCCAGCCGCATGGTTCAAATCCCGACAGCGGCTGCCCGGCAGGGATGAAAATCCCAATCGTCCCCTATTCTACCCCCTAACCCTCCCTTAGGGGTGCCTAACCTCCCCTTCCCCTCCACCTAAACCTAAGTCCCCCAGGGGGGTGCCTAACCCTAACCTTCTCCTGGGGTGCCTAACCCTATGTGTGTGTGTATGTGTATATGTATATATATATATATATATATATATATATATATATATATATATATATATATATATATATATATATATATAATGAGCACAGTCATGGCCTTTTATTAAGGTTGAATCTAATAAACTACATTCTCCCATAGGGATTTTCTCAGAGGGGGGCATGGTGAACCTTTGCTCGGTGCTGCATGCCAAATTTCAGGCCAAAAAAATTCAACATTTGAAATTTGGAATAATCTAAAGTTGAAAACGACAGGGTTTTTCTTCCACTTCCTGTTTGCTCAGAGCTGTCACTTTTCAGCTTTTTTGAGGTATTTTTGGGAAGGCATAACTCGGCATAGGACGATTTAAGACTTAGAGGTAAATTTACTAAGGTGAGAGTTTTTAGAAGTGGAGATGTTGCCCATGGCATGGCAACCAATCAGATTCTACTTAACATTTAACTAGCACCTGCTAGATTCTAGAAGAGAATAGCTAGTAAGTGGTTGCTATGGGCAACATCTCCACTTCTAAAAACGCACTTTAGTATATTTGCCGCTTAGGGTTTGTTTTGTTAGATCTTGTCCCAGTGTAGGGCCTTTTGGGGTTTAGGTTTTTGAGAGCTTAATAATTAGCCCAGTGAAAGTACAGTGTAATAAATTATTAAAACATTCAGTGTTGTGTCTTTATTTTAAAATCACCTTTACAGGGATACTATACAGCCATGGGCAAAAGTTTTGAGAATGACACAAGTATTGGTTTTCACAAAGTTTGCTGCTTGTGTTTTTAGACCTTTTTTGTCAGATGTTACTGTGGTATACTGAAGTAAAATTACAAGCATATCATTAGTGTCAAAGGCTTTTATTTGACAATTACATTAAGTTTATGCAGAGAGTCAGTATTTGCAGTGCTGACCCTTTTTTTTCAAGACTTCTGCAATTCGCCCTGGCATGTTGTCAATCAACTTCTGGGCCACATACTGACAGATGGCCGCCCATTCTTGCCTAATTAATGCTTTGATTTTGTCAGAATTTGTGGGTTTTTGTTTGTCCACCTGCCTCTTGAGGATTGACCTCAAGTTCTCAATGGGATTAAGGTCTGGGGAGTTTCGTGGCCATAGACCCAAAATTTTGATGTTTTGATCACCGAGCCACTTAGTTATCCCTTTTGCCTTATGGCAAGTTGCTCCATCATGCTGGAAAAGGCATTGTTCATCACCAAACTGTTCTTGGATGGTTGGGAGAAGTTGCTCTTGGAGGATGTTTTAGTACCATTCTTTATTCTTGGCTGTGTTCTTAGGCAAAATTGTGAGTGAACCCACTCCCTTGGCTGAGAAGCAACCCCACACATGAATGGTCTCGGGATGCTTTACTGTTGGCATGACAAAGGACTGATGGTAGCGTTCACCTTTCCTTCTCCAGACAAGCATTTTTCCAGATGCCCCAAACAATCTGAAAGGGGATTCATCAGAGAAAATAACTTTACCCCAGTCCTCAGCAGTCCAATCCCTGTACCTTTTGCAGAATATCAGTCTGTCCCTGATGGTTTTCCTGGAGAGAAGTGGCTTCTTTGCTGCCCTTCTTGACACCAGGCCATCCTCCAAAAGTCTTCACCTCACTGTGCATGAAGATGCACTCACACCTGCCTGCTGGCATTCCTGAGCAAGCTCTACACTGGTGGTGCCCCGATCCTGCAGCTGAATCAACTTTAGGAGACTGTCCTGGCACTTGCTGGACGTTCTTGGGCACTCTGAAGCCTTCTTCACAACTATTGAACCTCTCCTTGAAGTTCTTGATGATACGATAAATGGTTGATTTAGGTGCAATCTTACGAACAGCAATATCCTTGCCTTTTTTACGCAAAGCAATGATGACTGCACGTGTTTCCTTGCAGGTAACCATGGTTAACAGAGGAAGAACAATGATTTCAAGCTCCACCCTCCTTTTAAAGCTTCCAGTCTGCTATTCTAACTCAAGCAGCATGACAGAGTGATCTCCAGCCTTGTCCTTGTCAACACTCTCACCTGTGCTAACGAGAGAATCACTGACATGTCAGCTGGTCCTTTTGTGGCAGGGCTGAAATGCAGTGGAAATGTTTTTGGGATTAAGTTCATTGTCATGGCAAAGAGGGACTTTGCAATTACCTGCAATTCATCTGATCACTTCATGACATTCTGGAGTATATGCAAATTGCCATCATAAAACTGAAGCAGCAGACTGAGAAAACCAATACTTGTCATTCTAAAAACTTTTGGCCATGGCTGTAGGTACCAGCAGGCCCTTAATGTGGTTCTACAAGTACCGGCAAGCTGGGGCTGCCTTGCTGGGACCTTTACTCCCCCTGTAAAGGACAATATTACTACTTTTTCACTCTCGTTAACCAAGAACCCACCACACCAGGTGTGTGGAGAATAGCCTCTGGCTTCAGCCTAGGCCTGGTGTGTCCAAAGAAGGGGGACCCCTTTATTGGGGGGGTGTCCCCACTTCCTGAGCAATCCCCGGCTTGGGCTGACTAGTTGGGGGTGATGAATGCTTTGGCCGGGAGACCCCATAAAGAGTGTTCTGCTGTGGCATTACATCCCCGCTAGTAAGAGCCCAGTGCTGGTTGAAGAAAATACGGGACATCTCTATGCATTTTTTTCTTCTTTGGGTTCCATATGGTCCATAGGAATTACCTTGGGATATATAGTTGGACGGTGTCCATTGCACCAAACAGCAAAGCTTTGGAGTTCCCAGCATGCACTGGTCCTCCCTATATTCCATGCCCCCAGCCACAGGCATTCAGTTTTGTTTGGTGCACGGCTAGACGCACCTGTTATACAGTGGGGCTGCTAGGCAGTACTAAGCTTTTTTTTATTTTTACTTGCCTTAAGGTATGAAACTTCATGAGTTTAGTAGTACCGGCGCCAGAAGGGACGCTCCACTGCGACTCCATCTACCTCCGCCGACGGCCAATACACCAGATTGCTGTGTGCCCTGAGTGTTTTCGGCCGGCCTCAGCATGGCTTAGCTGGTGGCCTGAAGACGCTGAGGTCGGGGAAACAGAGATGTCAGGTAAGGATTCCCTTCGGGGAATCATGCGCGAGCGTTCCCCAGCCTCTGGTGTTGAGATGCATCAGAGGCCAATGCGTGTGAAAGACGTTCTGAAGAAACAATTCCTCACTATGGCGGTCGGGGCCTCATTGTTACCAGGGATGGGTGGCAAGATGCACTGATTGGCGTCTTGCCACTTTGTAGTGCAGCGTACCTGGCCTTCAAAAAAGCAGAGATGGGGAGATTGGCACTCCCCCGGCCACTCCTCCCCCCCAGACGCTTACTTCTGGCTAGGATTTCAGCATCTGGTGTAAAGGACCTCGTGCGTGAGAAGTGCGCAGTTTAGCGTTTGCAAGGCGGCTGCAGCAGAGTTCCCAGAGGTCTGGGTCTGTCTCTCTGTATAACTCTCCCTTGGATTAGGTATATAGCATACACTATATCCTACCTTCCTCACTCGGGGTTGGTTTAGTTGATTGAATACACATTGCTGACGCAGTTGCACGTCTTTATACACTGAATGTGACTGTGTCAGCTGCTGTATCTACACTGCCTATGTTTCACAAACTGTCCGTTATTACTATTCCTGTGTTTCCCCTTGTCCTTTTGAAGGTAGGGTACATCACTGATGGTAAAAAGTCACATTACTTTATATTGCATTGTTCTTTTATCAATTATGTCAGTTGATACAAAACACCAGTACTGAAGAAATTAGTTCTTTAAGTCCTGTGCTATAGGCTTATCAGAACAGGATGTGAATCTGGAAGGGTTCTGTAAAAATTGCAGTAAACAGGTGCCTGGTGGGTCTGTTACTACTGCGAATCCTATATCAGCTAGGGCACCTTCTTTGGTGGCTGTCACTTCAGAGGTACTGTCTTTCCTAATAAGCAAGGTCACAGAGGTGTGGACTCCAGCTATGGAGTTACCTCAGGTTATGGGGTTCCCTCAGCAGGCTCTTCCTATGGGGGTACCCCCTATGAATGTTGGTTGGCCTGGGGTGGGTGGCTCCAATCAAGGGGTTTTGTCCTCTCCTCATGGGCCTAGGAAAAAAGGGCATAAAAATCATCATATGTCTCCTCCAGAGTCAGACCCAGTTGATTCATCAGAAGAGAAGTCTCTGGTTTCGGAGTCAGGGTCGATAAACAATAATTACCAATCCCTGGTGGATGTTCCTGCCTTGGTGAGGTCTGTCCTCAATATACAGGAGGAGGAGGTCCTACCAACATCTAAAGAAGTGGTCTTCAGATGTCATGCTGTGGCAAAAGATTATTTTCCGCACTCAGGGCAATTCACAAATCTTTTTTCTGAGGCATGGGAGACCCCTTGCAAGTCTTTTTCATCTGCTAAAAAGATTGCAGCTAGGTACCCATTTGCGCCAGGTGCATGTAGCAAATGGGAGGTTTCCCCCATTATAGACGCTCATATTACTAGAGTGGTTAGGAGCGATACATTGCTTATCCCAACAGCGTGTTCCCTAAAAGACAGTGAGGATAGGAGGCTGGGCAGTTATCTGAAGACAATATTTTCCTTATCAGGGGCAATTACCAGACCAGCCATGGCGATAGCCTGGGTGGCTAGGGCAATGGAAGATTGGACTAAATCTTTGGCTGAGACTATTGTAGACCAACAAGAGAGAAGACATTTTTGCTGGGTCAGATACAGGAGGCTTCTGTATAGTTGGGTGAAGCAGGCATTGATGCAGGTATAATGGCATCGAGCTAACCCAGTGGCAGCCCGAAGGACCATATGGTGATCCAGGGTCTAAAAAGGCACTAGAATCCTTGCCATTCACAGGTAAGGTGCTCTTTGGTCCAGGATTACATGAGATTATGACATCACTGGCTACACCAAGATCGGCAGAATTACCGACTACCTCTACGTCCAGAAAACAGTGGCCGTCCTGGTCCTTTCAGTCGCAAGATGCAAAGAAACAGTCTTCAGCTAGGAGACAGCAGTCTCAGAGAAAGGAACTGGCCAGAAAGTCCTGGGCAAGCAAGCATCCAATGTCTAAACCAGACTGTAATCCTGCTGGTTGATGGGGGGGGCATCCACCTCTAGGATGTCAGGGTTGGAGGCCGACTGCTACAGTTTTCCCGGGCATGGCATCGGTCCACCATGGATGCCTGGGTACGGGAGTTGGTAGATCACAGCTATGCCATATCATTCAGAAGCCACCCCGCTCGGAGGTTCATGGTTATGGATTTACCGGGGGACCCAGTCAGAGTTCGGGCCTACCAGGATTCAGTGGAGGCCCTTCTGAAGGCAGGGGTTCTCCCAGTCCCTGTGACAGGGAATGGGTTACTATTAAACCTTATTTTTGATCCAAAAGCCCAATGGGTCATACAGACCTTTTCTAAATCTGAAATCCTTCAACTGGTTTGTCAGGACACCAAGATTTCGCATGGAGACTTTACAGTAAATTATGCTGGCAATGGAACCAGGGGACTTCTTGGTTTCACTAGATATTCAGGATGCATACCTGCATCTCCCAATCACAAAACCCCACCATAGATTTCTCAGGTTTGCAGTAAATTAACATCATTTGCAATTCCAGGCTCTACCTTTCGGGCTATAGAAAGGAAAATAGGTAGCGTTGCTGCTGCTAGATAGAAATGCTTACTTGATCCACATAACAAACTTCTCTGAATCACAAAACATTTATTACACATACAGTAAAATAGACATAGTAATAGATCTAATATCTCTAGAGAATAACATTCTACCAAATTGTTGCAATTATTGTAACAGCTTAGTATAACTGGAATGTGTGCATCTATAAATATACAGTTGAATTCAATTGCTCACCGCTCAGTATGACAACTGTGTTTAGTATCCAATCAATTCATCTAGAAAGCAGCATATATGCTGATATTTGCAATACACCAAAACTCCTTATGTTAGAGTAAGAATTGTAAAAGTGTATCTCCTTATATCCACCGAGGTGACTCTTCCCACAGTTAAATGTTTTGTGATTCAGAGAAGTTTATGTGAATGAATTAAGCATTTTTATCTAGCAGCAGCACTACCTATTTTTCTTTCTATAGTTGTTTGCTGTGTGTGTGTCATACTAGCAACTGACACTCAGATATGCAGCTCTGTTGGTAGTACAATAAATCTATTGTTGTTTTGAATTGACTATAATAATTTACAACTCTACATCTTCAATTATACCATTTTATACCAATCAATTTGTGATTTAAGGAGCGCCGGGTATGAATTGAGATCTTTAGTCTTCTGACAAGACCTCAGTTCTCCTATTCTACCTTTCGGTCTGGCCACAGCTCCAAGGGTGTTTACAAAAATAATGGTGGTCATGACGGCCTGTCTCAGGCATCAGGGAATCAGAATCCTGCCATACTAGACTCTCAGCAACAGAGGGTCTGTCTGCTGGAGGAATAAATTGTGATGCTACAGGTGCGAGCACCTGTAGCATCCAGGTAATATGTCTACCAGCAACCAGGTAATATATCTACTGAGCAACCAGGTAATATGTCTACCTGGCCATGCAGTAACTGGGCTCCATAGTAACCACGTCTGACTTGGTGGCTTATGCGCAATTCCACTCCAGAGTTCTACAAAGGTGGATCTTAGTGCAGTGGGATGGTCAGCATCATAAGATAAAATGACAGATGATTCAGATCTTGCCAGAGGTTCATGTCTCCTTAGCCTGGTGATTGGAGGTGACTCATTTAAACAGAGGTCGTCTGTTGTGGATCCCGGGATGGGTACTCCTCACCACAGACGCAAGTCTCAGAGGATGGGGACCAATCACTGGTCAGCGCACTTTCCAGGGAAGGTGGACAGACCTATAAAGCCATCTGCCAATAAATGAATTAGAGCTCCGGGCTGTGCACAGGGCACTTCTTCGGGCACAGGACCTTCTTTGGGGCAGCCATGTCCAGATTCAGTCTGACAACGCGATGACAGTGGCATATATAAACCGTCAGGGAGGAACAAGAAGTCCAGCAGCTATGAGAGAGGTGGCAGGGATTCTAATGTTGGCAGAGAACCATCTTCCAGCAATAACGGCTGTGTTCATCCCAGGAGTGCTCAATTGGGATGCAGATTTCCTAAGTCACCAGGATATACATGCCGGAGAATGGGCTCTTCATTCGGAGGTGTTTCAAACCCTGGTGGACAAATGGGGTCTACCAGAGTTAGACCTGATGGAGTCATGTCCCAATTACAAGGTACCCAGGTATGGGTCCAGGACAAAAGACCCCTCAGCAGCCTTTGTGGACGATCTATCAGTAAAATTGAACTTCAAACTGGCGTGGTCAGGAAGTTCAAGCAGGAAGGTGGCAGGGTAGTGCTAATAGCTATTGCATGACCCAGAAGACATTGTGGACCTGAAGTGTCTATCAGTAGACAGTCCATTTCCACTGCCTCTGTGACAAGACCTACTAATGCAGGGCCCATGTCGTTACCAGGATTTACCCCGACTGGCTTTGACTCTTGAGTCTTCCGGTTTTAAAAGCCAGGGGATTTTCTTCGTCTGTGATACAAACGATGCTTAGGGCAAGGAAGCCGGCCTCTGCGCGCATGTATCACAGGGTTTGGCGGTCATTTTTCCTGTGGTGTCATAACAGGAAATATGACCCTAAAATACTTAAGGTGGCTAGAGTGCTGGGTCTCCGCCTGGCCACCTTGAGAGTTCAAGTGTCAGCTTTGACGGTGTGGTTTCAGTGCAAAATTGCTTCTCTGCCAGATGTCAGAACATTCATACAGAGGGTACTGCGACTACAACCTCCATTTCTCCCACCGGTAACACTGTGGGATTTGTCTCTGGTTCTCAGGGCACTTCAGACACATCCCTTTGAACTCTTGGAGAAAGTGGATTTGAGATGGCTGATGGCAAGAACACTGTTTCTCCCTGCCATTTCGTCAGCTCGTAGGGTGTCTGATCTGACAGCTTTGTCATGCAGCTCCCCGTACTTGGTATTTCATCCGAATAAAGCTGTCCTCCGTACCAAGGCGGGCTCTCCCCCAAAGGTAGTTTCCCGTTTCCATATTAATGAGGAAATTGTGGTACCGGCCTTCCAGACTCCAGGCCTGTCTACAGGCGAAGCTTTACTTCATGTGGTCCGAGCTCTCAGGATCTACTGTATGTGGACCGAACTAAGGCCGTCAGGAGAACAGACTCATTGTTTGTGTTGTATGGATTCCACAAAAGAGGCTGGCCAGCCAACAAGCAGACGTTGTCTCGCTGGCTGCGTATGACCATCTCGCAGGTCTATACGCAGACTGGTTTGCCTGTACCTAACAGGGTAACAGCCCATTCTACTCTGTCTGTAGGACCATCATGGGCAGTAAGACAGGGCGCCTGTGCAAGCTCCCATCCAACACAAGGCTTGAGAACAAACTCCAACCTTGATGCATCACTTTTATTTATTTTTTTTCTTTTACATCAATTTTTTTTTTTTTTTAATTGTTCAGGTGTAAGATAACTTCTCCATTCCCAAAAGGGAAACAACCACTGTTTGAAGTATCTTACAACTCATCATATGGTTCCATCCACTAAAAGCAAAAATTCCAATTACATTTTAAGTTACCAGAAACAAAAAACAAAACAAGACATAATTCCTTTTCACAAAACTCATCAAAAACAAAAAAACACCAATAAGTACTATCACTAAAATAACACCACCCCTTAAACGAATTATAAATGTACTACAAAAAAAATAACTATCGCAAAACCACTGGCACTCCTCCCACCCCAGCTAACCTAAACAAACAATTTCTTTCCATTTCCTATGTTTCCACAACCCCTCTGCATCCTCCCCCCCCCACCAGCATGCTTATCCCACATATAACATGTGTATGGTTTCCCAAGAATCATATGAATAAATTCCCTAGCATCAATATCATCTATTCTAAACACATAAATATACCTGACATCCCACAAAACTTCCGAAACACATACCATAATTAACCACAGCAACTTTTTGTTCACACTACCACACGCACCCAGCCCAAACATAGCCACCTTCCATGGCATCACCTGAATCCCAGACAACTCTTTTATCAAACCACCCAAATCCTTCCACACACGCTGTGCATATGAACAATTCCAAAACAAATGGATCACTCTTAAAACCTCTACACCCTTCCCGTGGACACTATTCTGACAAAACCAAATGTCTTTTCAACAGCACTTGTCTCACAGACAACACACCATGAAGCTTCATCCATACCACCTCCCTCTGTCTATTATTCAAACCACTCACATTAATCATCTTCCATGTTCTCACACTATCTGTGGAAGTCAAACCATCAATAAGACGAACCTCCTCACGCCCCTTCAACATTTTAATAACATTCTTCCTTTCTCTGAAGTCCTTCACACTCACCCCAAATAAATCAAATTTCCTCACAAACACTTCAATCACGCTATACCAATTACACACTCTAAACGCCATTGGCACTACATTTTCCCTGACACGCCACTTCAAGCCACACATCATCCAACCAGCCATATATTTCATCATATAAGCAGCCTTACTATCAATCTCCATCAATCTCAAAACTTGAGCAATATAATTCAACCCAAAATAAACTTCTAAATTTGGAAACCTCATACCTTCATTCTGCCACTCTTTCATCACATGTTCACGTTTCAGACGCTCCATCTTACATCCCCAAAAGAAAAGAAATAGCATTCTATTAATCTTCCTCACACACCGGGAACCTGGCAGAAACACATTTGCAATATGCAATAACATAGGTAACACCACTGCTTTAATAATTAGAACCTTCCCAAACATAGTCAATTTTCTTAAATTCCAAAAGTTAAGCTTTTTAGCCACTTTCCTCCCTACTTCATCCCAACTTTCCTTACCATTCAGACACTCATCAAAAATAACCCCTAACACCTTTATCCCACCTGACACACACTCCATCTGACTATCCCTCACACTACTGTCCCCAAACCCTTTCACTTTGGACTTGTCCCAATCAACTTTAAAGGCAGATGCCCCACAAAACAACTGTATTAATAATTTTGCTCTGTCCAAAGTAACCTTACTTCCACCCACAACAACCACATCATCCATATAAGCTAGTGTTTTCACACATCTCCCATTACTTCCAGGCACCAAAAAACCTCTAACAACCTTATCCCTACGCAACATACATAACAAAGGCTCAAGCACACAAATGAACATAATAGGAGACAAAGGACAACCCAGACGTACCCCAGACTCAATACTAACATGCTCACTCAAATACCCATTCACCAACAATCTACTACAAGCACCTGCATACAAACATCTAATCTTATTCACAAACTCCCCAGGAAAACCCATCCGCACCAGAACATTAAACATAAATACATGAGACACTCTATCATATGCTTTTTCGAAATCAAGCGCCATCACATACATCTTCTGCTTTCTTACTAGACAATCACCTATCATATCATGCAACAACATTAAATTATCATGCATACGACGTCCTGGTCCTCACCAATCACCTGACTAATAACCACTCTCATACGACATGCTATCAGCTTTGCAAACAACTTATAATCGGAGTTCAATAGTGTAATAGGCCTCCAATTTGCCAAACACCGCCTATCACCTTTTTTATGAATTAAAACAACCACACCTTCTTTCATAGAATCATTCATCCGGCCATTCACAAAAATATAACGCATGACTTCAACCAAATCAACTTTCACAACATCCCACATACTCATATAAAATTCAACAGGCAAACCATCCTTACCAGGAGATTTATTCCTCCCCATGCTCTTCAATACATCTTTCACCTCATCCTCAGACATATCATTCAATAATAAATCACAATCACCCATATTGACTTTTTCACTAACAGCACTCAGCACCTCACTCTGCATATCTCCATCCCCCACCTTCCATTCATACAATTTCTTATAAAATTTCTCAACCTCAAACATAACATCTTCCGCACCCACTTCCATACCACTATCATCCAATACCACATCCATAGCCTTAGACCCTCCACATATCTTTTTGAAAAAAAACCTGCTACATCTTTCATCCTTCTCCATATGTTCAACTTTCGCACTATATATAATCTGTCTACCCCTCTCCTCCAACATCTTATTCACCTCAAACCTCACTGCCTTAATATCATCTGCAACCTCTTGCCCCATTTCTCTCATCCTATACAAAAACCACAATCTCTTATTCAACCATTCATACCTATTACGCTTGCACCGAGCCACAATATGGCCACTTCTTCTGAAAAACACACCCACTTTCATCTTCACCCATTCCCACCAATCAAGCACATTCACAAACTCACTTTTACACATCTGCCATTTAGCATAATTTTTAAAGAAATGTTTTCTAACTTGGTCATCTTCAAGCAACCGTACATTCAGCTTCCACACACCTTTCCCATGCCTCACACCATTCTTACATTCTACCTTACATATCAGACACTCATGATCAGAGTAAGACACACTCACTTGCACAAAACTAACACACTTCAAAACTTTAGTAACAAAAACGTAATCCAAACGAGACTCAATCATTCCTCTATCAGCCTTATAAGTAAATAATGGCTTACCACCAGTACACACACTTGCAGCATCCACTAAATCAAAATCCACAATCATTCTTTTTAACATATTACCAGTCACATCCACCTTACTCGTACAAACGCTCTGCCTTCCCTGCACCTCAATTATACAATTCATGTCACCAATCAAAATAACAGGTGTTTTACCTGGTAAAAAATATACAATCTTTTCAAACAACTCTTTGCGCTCAATCAAATTAACTGGCGCATAAACATTAATGACCCTTAATTTAATCCCTCTAAAACAAATATGAACCAAAATGCAACGACCCTGCTCAATAATGACATAGGATTCAAAGGAAATCTCCCTACTCTGGGCTAATACCCCCACGCCATCATTTCTATTTAATGCAGAACCAGACCATATTGCAGCACCATGTGGCCATTCATCTTGTTTAGGAGCTTCACATATGCCACACTCCTGTAAACAAATTAAATCCCCCCCTTTAGCCCTAATATCTTCCAAAATTGCGGCTCTCCTGGCATTGGACTTAAATACCCTTACATTTTGGGAAATTATAGATATAGACATCGCGCCAGGCAAATTATAAGAAAGCAGCACATTACATCATGACTACATTGCCAACATTCATTTCCCACTACATACATCAATAAAGGATTCAACATCACCAGTGCTCAAAAAAGGCTGAGCAGGCGAATCCCCCTGCACACCACCCTCAGTCTGAATACACTGAGCAGGCTGATCAATAGCTTCCATAGGGACTGTAGCATCAACTGTGCCAGGCAAACACCCAGCAGACTGCATGCCAATATCTGAGACAGGCTGACCAGCCATCACCACCACCTCCTGGCTGGCTACCTCCATATCACCCTCTTCTACTGGCAGGCCTTCAAAACGATTACTTGTAGTTACTGCAACCTTCACATCCAGCCGTGGGCGCTTTAAAGCGCTACCAGTCGCTACTCCACGATTCCTATTTACAGAGGTAAAACCATCCAGATCGTCTGAACTCCTAACAGTTGCAGGACTACTTCCACAACCAGACACGGTGTCAAAATCAGATTCGGATTCACTCCAATGACATTGCAAGGATGCTGTAGCATTGCTATCAGAAGGACTTGCTGAGGTGTCTGGAAACTCTGCTATGTTAGCAGTGCCACTCAAAGCAGGAGGGGAGGAACTGACTTGTGAAACAGGGGAGACAACTTGTCCAACAACTGAAGCAGGCACATTGCCTTTCTCAGCCTCCCACACAGTCTTAAACCCATATCTTTCCACCATCTCCACTTTAAACTTAAACTGCCTCTCCTGTTCCAGCAGCTCAGCCTCATTAACAGCAGGTGTTTCAGCATTACTCTCACTCCTGTTAACTATTCCACTCCCAGAATGTGATGGTACATTAAGCTGTTCATGCAGCCTTCTCGTATCCTTAGCCATTTCCTCAGGCCCTTTAGGGCAGCTCCTCATAACATGACCAGTATCCCCACATATGTCACACTTTCGTGCCTGAGGACATTCTGCAGCTTCATGCCCAGGCAAACCACAGTTTCTGCAACATTTTCCCACAGTGCAATTTTCCTTAGTATGGCCATACTTAAAGCAACTCCTGCAAAAAAAAGGCTGGTCAGGATAAAACAAGTACCCTCTAGCTCCTCCAATATTAAAGTTCCCAGGAGGGTGCATAACTCCACCAATGCCACTGGGGTCCAGTCTCAAGCGTACCCAAAATTTAGTCTTGCCAATAAATATGCAGACATAATTTTCTAGGCGAATTCCTCCACGAACTGAAGAGCAATACCTGGACAGAAAAGCTCTAATAATGTCTGGCTCCACAAAGGGGTTGTACATGTGCACCGTTAATGGCCTCTCTGCTCCCATAAATAAAGGCAACACCTCAATTCCATGTAATAAAGGGTCTTTTGCAAAGGTTTTAACCCTCTCAAATGCATTCAGGCAGTTCTCAGGATGGCAAAAAGTCACATCATAAATCCCAGTTGAAGGAAACTCTTGAATACAGTAAATCTCCTCCTTACTTACCCCAGCCAGACCAACCAAAATTCTGTCCCATAAAGTACGCAGGGTTCTTCTTTGACCAGTAACCTCCTCAACATATTTAAAGCGAATGATATTCTTCAATCCAGACATCCTGGCAGCCTCAAGGACTCCAAACAGCAGTAGGCAATCACAAATCAACATCCCAGGATCCCCTAGCAAGGAGACCCTGATTCCTTCCAACCAGACCAGATGCAGCAATTACACCACACCTGGTCCTAGCCAAAATGGCCGAGGATCACATCCTGCTACATTTTTTTTTTTTTTTTTTGAAACCGTTCAGGTGTAAGATAACTTCTCCATTCCCAAAAGGGATACAGCCACTGTTTGAAGTATCTAACAACTCATCATTAGGTTCCATCCACCAAAAGAAAAATTCCAATTACTGTACATCATTTTAACTTACCAGAAAAAAAGACAAAAAAAAACAAAGACATAGATCCTTTTCACAGAACTTATCAAAAACAAAAACACAACCCCTTAAACAAATTATAAACATACTACAAAAAAATCATCCCTAAAACACTGGCACTCCTCCCACCCCAGCTAACTTAAACGAACAATTTCTTTCCATTTCCTATGTTTCCACAACCCCTCTGCATCCTCCCCCCCACCAGCATGCTTATCCCACATATAACATGTGTAAAGTTTCCCCAGTATCATATGAATACATTCCCTTGCATCAATATCATCTCGTCTAAACACATAAATATTCCTAACATCCCACAAAACTTCCGAAACACATACCATAATTAGCCACAGCAACCTTTCATTCACACTACCACACGCACCCAGCCCAAACATAGCCACCTTCCATGACATCACCTGAATCCCAGACAACTCTTTTATCAAACCACCCAAATCCTTCCACACACGCTGTGCATATGAACAATTCCAAAACAAATGGATCACACTCTCAAAACCTCTACACCCTTCCCGTGGACACTCTTCTGACAAAACCAAATGTCTTTTCAACAGCACTTGTCTCACAGACAACACACCATGAAGCTTCATCCATACCACCTCCCTCTGTCTATTATTCAAACCACTCACATTAATCATCTTCCATGTTCTCACACTATCTGTGGAAGTCAAACCATCAATAAGACAAACCTCCTCACGCCCCTTCAACATTTTAATAACATTCTTCCTTTCTCTGAAGTCCTTCACACTCACCCCTAATAAATCAAATTTCCTCACAAACACTTCAATCACACTATACCAATTACACACTCTAAACGCCATTGGCACTGCATTTTCCCTGACACGCCACTTTAAGCCACACATCATCCAACCAGCCATATATTTCATCATATAAGCAGCCTTACTATCAATCTCCATCAATCTCAAAACTTGAGCAATATAATTCAACCCAAAATACACTTCTAAATTTGGAAACCTCATACCTCCATTCTGCCACTCTTTCATCACATGTTCACGTTTCAGACGCTCCATCTTACATCCCCAAAAGAAAAGAAACAGCATTCTATTAATCTTCCTCACACCCCGGGAACCTGGCGGAAACACATTTGCAATATGCAATAACATAGGTAACACCACTGCTTTAATAATTAGAACCTTCCCAAACATAGTCAATTTCCTTACATTCCAAAAGTTAAGCTTTTTAGCCACTTTCCTCCCTACTTCATCCCAACTTTCCTTACCATTCAGACACTCATCAAAAATAACCCCTAACACCTTTATCCCACCTGACACACACTCCATCTGACTATCCCTCACACTACTGTCCCCAAACCCTTTCACTTTGGACTTGTCCCAATTAACCTTAAAGGCAGATGCCCCACAAAACAACTGTATTAATAATTTTGCTCTGTCCAAAGTAACCTTACTTCCACCCACAACAACCACATCATCCATATAAGCTAGTGTTTTCACACATCTCCCATTACTTCCAGGCACCAAAAAACCTCTAACAACCTTATCCCTACGCAACATACATAACAAAGGCTCAAGCACACAAATGAACATAATAGGAGACAAAGGACAACCCTGACGTACCCCAGATTCAATACTAACATGCTCACTCAAATACCCATTCACCAACAATCTACTACAAGCACCTGCATACAAACATCTAATCTTATTCACAAACTCCCCAGGAAAACCCATCCGCACCAGAACATTAAACATAAATACATGAGACACTCTATCATATGCTTTTTCGAAATCAAGCGCCATCACATACATCTTCTGCTTTCTTACTAGACAATCACCTATCATATCACGCAACAACATTAAATTATCATGCATACGACGTCCTGGGACCGCACATACCTGCTCCTCACCAATCACCTGACTAACAACCACTCTCATACGACATGCTATCAGCTTTGCAAACAACTTATAATCGGAGTTCAATAGTGTAATAGGCCTCCAATTTGCCAAACACCGCCTATCACCTTTTTTATGAATTAAAACAACCACACCTTCTTTCATAGAATCATTCATCCGGCCATTCACAAAAATATAACGCATGACTTCAACCAAATCAACTTTCACAACATCCCACATACTCATATAAAATTCAACAGGCAAACCATCCTTACCAGGAGATTTATTCCTCCCCATGCTCTTCAATACATCTTTCACCTCATCCTCAGACATATCATTCAATAATAAATCACAATCACCCATATTGACTTTTTCACTAACAGCACTCAACACCTCACTCTGCATATCTCCATCACCCACCTTCCATTCATACAATTTCTTATAAAATTTCTCAACCTCAAACATAACATCATCCGCACCCACTTCCATACCACTATCATCCAATACCACATCCATAGCCTTAGACCCTCCACATATCTTTTTGAAAAAAAACCTGCTACATCTTTCATCCTTCTCCATATGTTCAACTTTCGCACTATATATAATCTGTCTACCCCTCTCCTCCAACATCTTATTCACCTCAAACCTCACTGCCTTAATATCATCTGCAACCTCTTGCCCCATTTCTCTCATCCTATACAAAAACCACAATCTCTTATTCAACCATTCATACCTATTACGCTTGCGCCGAGCCACAATATGGTCACTTCTTCTGAAAAACACACCCACTTTCATCTTCACCCATTCCCACCAATCAAGCACATTCACAAACTCACTTTTACACATCTGCCATTTAGCATAATTTTTAAAGAAATGTTTTCTAACTTGGTCATCTTCAAGCAACCGTACATTCAGCTTCCACACACCTTTCCCATGCCTCACACCATTCTTACATTCTACCTTACATATCAGACACTCATGATCAGAGTAAGACACACTCACTTGCACAAAACTAACACACTTCAAAACTTTAGTAACAAAAACGTAATCCAAACGAGACTCAATCATTCCTCTATCAGCCTTATAAGTAAATAATGGCTTACCACCAGTACACACACTTGCAGCATCCACTAAATCAAAATCCACAATCATTCTTTTTAACATATTACCAGTCACATCCACCTTACTCGTACAAACGCTCTGCCTCCCCTGCACCTCAATTATACAATTCATGTCACCAATCAAAATAACAGGTGTTTTACCTGGTAAAAAATATACAATCTTTTCAAACAACTCTTTGCGCTCAGTCAAATTAACTGGCGCATAAACATTAATGACCCTTAATTTAATCCCTCTAAAACAAATATGAACCAAAATGCAACGACCCTGCTCAATAATGACATAGGATTCAAAGGAAATCTCCCTACTCTGGGCTAATACCCCCACGCCATCATTTCTATTTAATGCAGAACCAGACCATATTGCAGCACCATGTGGCCATTCATCTTGTTTAGGAGCTTCACATATGCCACACTCCTGTAAACAAATTAAATCCCCCCCTTTAGCCCTAATATCTTCCAAAATTGCGGCTCTCCTGGCATTGGACTTAAATACCCTTACATTTTGGGAAATTATAGATATAGACATCGTGCCAGGCAAATTATAAGAAAGCAGCACATTACATCATGACTACATTGCCAACATTCATTTCCCACTACATACATCAATAAAGGATTCAACATCACCAGTGCTCAAAAAAGGCTGAGCAGGTGAATCCCCCTGCACACCACCCTCAGTCTGAATACACTGAGCAGGCTGATCAGTAGCTTCCATAGGGACTGTAGCATCAACTGTGCCAGGCAAACACCCAGCAGACTGCATGCCAATATCTGAGATAGGCTGACCAGCCATCACCACCACCTCCTGGCTGGCTACCTCCATATCACCCTCTTCTACTGGCAGGCCATCAAAACGATTACTTGTAGTTACTGCAACCTTCACATCCAGCCGTGGGCGCTTTAAAGCGCTACCAGTCGCTACTCCACGATTCCTATTTACAGAGGTAAAACCATCCAGATCGTCTGAACTCCTAACAGTTGCAGGACTACTTCCACAACCAGAAACGGTGTCAAAATCAGATTCGGATTCACTCCAATGACATTGCAAGGATGCTGTAGCATTGCTATCAGAAGGACTTGCTGAGGTGTCTGGAAACTCTGCTATGTTAGCAGTGCCACTCAAAGCAGGAGGGGAGGAACTGACTTGTGAAACAGGGGAGACAACTTGTCCAACAACTGAAGCAGGCACATTGCCTTTCTCAGCCTCCCACACAGTCTTAAACCCATATCTTTCCACCATCTCCACTTTAAACTTAAACTGCCTCTCCTGTTCCAGCAGCTCAGCCTCATTAACAGCAGGTGTTTCAGCATTACTCTCACTCCTGTTAACTATTCCACTCCCAGAATGTGATGGTACATTAAGCTGTTCATGCAGCCTTCTCGTATCCTTAGCCATTTCCTCAGGCCCTTTAGGGCAGCTCCTCATAACATGACCAGTATCCCCACATATGTCACACTTTCGTGCCTGAGGACATTCTGCAGCTTCATGCCCAGGCAAACCACAGTTTCTGCAACATTTTCCCACACTGCAATTTTCCTTAGTATGGCCATACTTAAAGCAACTCCTGCAAAAAAAAGGCTGGTCAGGATAAAACAAGTACCCTCTAGCTCCTCCAATATTAAAGTTCCCAGGAGGGTGCATAACTCCACCAATGCCACTGGGGTCCAGTCTCAAGCGTACCCAAAATTTAGTCTTGCCGTTAAATATGCCGACATAATTTTCTAGGCGAATTCCTCCACGAACTGAAGAGCAATACCTGGACAGAAAAGCTCTAATAATGTCTGGCTCCACAAAGGGGTTGTACATGTGCACCGTTAATGGCCTCTCTGCTCCTATAAATAAAGGCAACACCTCAATTCCATGTAATAAAGGGTCTTTTGCAAAGGTTTTAACCCTCTCAAATGCATTCAGGCAGTTCTCAGGATGGCAAAAAGTCACATCATAAATCCCAGTTGAAGGAAACTCTTGAATACAGTAAATCTCCTCCTTACTTACCCCAGCCAGACCAACCAAAATTCTGTCCCATAAAGTACGCAGGGTTCTTCTTTGACCAGTAACCTCCTCAGCATATTTAAAGCGAATAGTATTCTTCAATCCAGACATCCTGGCAGCCTCAAGGACTCCAAACAGCAGTAGGCAATCACAAATCAACGTCCCAGGATCCCCTAGCAAGGAGACCCTGATTCCTTCCAACCAGACCAGATGCAGCAATTACACCACACCTGGTCCTAGCCAAAATGGCCGAGGATCACATCCTGCTACATGACATACAAAAGTAGCCATGTAACATGTGGAAGAAGTGAACAGAAAACTCAAATGCCATTAGGGGTAGTATAAAACATATACCACTAAAATTAGGGAGACCATTTAAAAACAAAAAAAAATAAAAAATTTGCTCAAGGGATCAAGTATGTCCAAGGGTCCCACTAGCATCGGTGAAGGGGGACCTGAAGATTCAGTTTTTTCCCTTCAATGGGGGCCATTTGGCTTTGAGGGGATGGGGAGAAATGGGGCCTATGCCCCCAGTGCTTGTTCTACAATCACATGTGAATACAACCTGCTGCTGCACTCATCTGCTTTCACTTTTGCATTTATAAACACTTCATATCATTCATTAAACAACTGAGAAGAAGAGGACTGACCTTTTGGTGTCTCCATGTCTTGTCTCCATTTATCTGCCTCTATTTAGGCCTAATTCCGGGACTAAAGTCAAAGTCCCTGTAAAGTGGATGTATTTGCAGAGGATTGGTTAATTAAATAATGAATATATTCTATTGTTTGTGTCATGACTATCCAACCCCTAAGACACTTTTGCAATGCCATTTAGAAATTGATTATCAGGTCTCCTGTTTTTACTTTTTCGCACCATTGCGGGGGTAACCACATGGATACAACTGTTGGAGCCATGAATTGCTTACCATTACTTCTGACAAATTGGGTATTTGTTACATTTCTATACTGAGGCCAAATTTGCTAGAGCAGTTCACATTATGTATTCAGAAAATTTCTGTCATCTTTTGAAAATATATTTTAGGTTTGCAACGCTTGAATTTCCCTGATTGTTTAACTTGGGACCAGCTGGAGGCATTCATTTTCTCCATTTGCAAGAACGAGCAGTGATATGATGCATCTCGAGGTGTTTGTCTCCCTCAAGTAAGCTTCTCCGAGGAAGTGCAATGGTTATAAGCAGCAGTAGATTGTGACATCATAGAAGAATGTTGTTATAGTGGCAGAATCTGCTAGCTGACTGTTTACATTCTATTGCCATGGTGACTGCATGGCAGCCACTCCTGAACATTCCGTGGACAGTATGACTATTCCGTAGAGTTCTGAACATTCCGTGGACAGTGTGAACATTCCATAAACACTGTTAACATTCCAATTAAGGTTTTAGACTATCTGATTAACTGCCGAGACAAGAAATGAAGAAAGGAAGGCTACCAGTTGGCTTGTGGGTGTGGCAGAGGCTTGCAGGAGGCAGTGCGTTCACAAATCATGCACCCAGAGAGAAAGAGAAAGAAGTCTGCATATGTTAATTGATAACATAGAGATGAATTGAAAAAAAATAATAACTCCAAGGCTCTAAATGACATTGAAATCCTCTGCTCTCTTTTGGTAACAATGAATCAAAGAAATGAAAGTATAGATTAAGGAGGAGGAGGAAAGGATGGGTGAAAATAGAACCAGGCCAAATGAAAAAACATTTCTAGGAGAAAAAGACACAAATATAGGGGTGCATCTTCTGTTTGGTTGGGAGTTGCAGTTCTGTCTCTTGGATACCTGGCTCCTAATTTACTGCTGCAGTTTCTAACTACCAGCCCAAGCTCTGACACAATGAGCCGACCATACTTGAGAACAAAGCATAAATAATCTTTTTTAGAAACCACTTTATATCATATACCATTATAAATCAATGTATATGTGTTTACATTTAGAATACTTACCATATGCTAATCACCATATATTTAATCTTTTAAAGTCAGCTAAGTGGGCAAACAGTGCAAATATTACTTCATTTACACTTAAACTGTACAAGCTGTGAAATAATTTGAATATATGCAAAATATTTTGCAGCTAAACTTTATGCTTATAAATGAAGTAATGTGTGCACTATCTATTTGCTTAGTTAACATTTAAGCATTGAATTATGGGTGGTTAGCATATGATATGTACTGCAAATTATAATATATATATAGATGTATTTATTTTTTATTAAAGAAAAGCTCTCACTAATTGTAATAGCATATGATTTATACTACCCATTGTGTTCATCAGCAATTATCAATGTCTCTCTATGTGAGGTAGCTGCTTGTGTCTGATAAGTAACAAATCAGAAGCGCAACCCCAAGCTTTGAGACATAAGAGAGCCTGAAAACCCTGAATCTAAGGTGCTGTTTGGCTGCTCTGTCAGGTGCAGCCCTGCTCTCTGTGATGGTGGGTTTTTGGCTTTCGTGGTTTAAAGAGAAATGGTGCTTATTTGCAAAGCATGCTTTTACACTCTCCTGGGTGATTGGAGCATAGATTTAAGGCTTCAATAAAAAAAGTATATAGGACCTGTGATGCTCTTGAGATTGTGGTTATGCACTCCACTACTGTCTCCAACTATGGCTTCCCTGTATTGGGGCAAGGTAGATTTTTACACAGTACCAAGCAAAACCGATTGGCTGCAGCAGTGCATCTTCATGGTGTTAGGCCTGAAGTGACCTAGGGGACTGCACCACTCCCTATAGCTTTACACCTGGCTCCAATCATCCAAGAAACTGTAAAAATGCACTGGGCACATGAGCCTCATTTCTCTTCATCAACTCAGAGCCAGAAAGCCCATCTTTGACATCCCTGGAGCCAAAAGGCTCCCATCCAACACAAGGATTGGGAACAAACTCCCACCTTGTTACATCACATACATAGCCATGTAACATGTGGAAGAAGTGAACAGAAAACTCAAATGCCATTAGGGGTAGTATAAAACATATACCACTAAAATTAGGGAGACCATTTAAAAACAAAAAAAAATAAAAAATTTGCTCAAGGGATCAAGTATGTCCAAGGGTCCCACTAGCATCGGTGAAGGGGGACCTGAAGATTCAGTTTTTTCCCTTCAATGGGGGCCATTTGGCTTTGAGGGGATGGGGAGAAATGGGGCCTATGCCCCCAGTGCTTGTTCTACAATCACATGTGAATACAACCTGCTGCTGCACTCATCTGCTTTCACTTTTGCATTTATAAACACTTCATATCATTCATTAAACAACTGAGAAGAAGAGGACTGACCTTTTGGTGTCTCCATATCTTGTCTCCATTTATCTGCCTCTATTTAGGCCTAATTCCGGGACTAAAGTCAAAGTCCCTGTAAAGTGGATGTATTTGCAGAGGGTTGGTTAATTAAATAATGAATATATTCTATTGTTTGTGTCATGACTATCCAACCCCTAAGACACTTTTGCAATGCCATTTAGAAATTGATTATCAGGTCTCCTGTTTTTACTTTTTCGCACCATTGCGGGGGTAACCACATGGATACAACTGTTGGAGCCATGAATTGCTTACCATTACTTCTGACAAATTGGGTATTTGTTACATTTCTATACTGAGGCCAAATTTGCTAGAGCAGTTCACATTATGTATTCAGAAAATTTCTGTCATCTTTTGAAAATATATTTTAGGTTTGCAACGCTTGAATTTCCCTGATTGTTTAACTTGGGACCAGCTGGAGGCATTCATTTTCTCCATTTGCAAGAACGAGCAGTGATATGATGCATCTCGAGGTGTTTGTCTCCCTCAAGTAAGCTTCTCCGAGGAAGTGCAATGGTTATAAGCAGCAGTAGATTGTGACATCATAGAAGAATGTTGTTATAGTGGCAGAATCTGCTAGCTGACTGTTTACATTCTATTGCCATGGTGACTGCATGGCAGCCACTCCTGAACATTCCGTGGACAGTATGACTATTCCGTAGAGTTCTGAACATTCCGTGGACAGTGTGAACATTCCATAAACACTGTTAACATTCCAATTAAGGTTTTAGACTATCTGATTAACTGCCGAGACAAGAAATGAAGAAAGGAAGGCTACCAGTTGGCTTGTGGGTGTGGCAGAGGCTTGCAGGAGGCAGTGCGTTCACAAATCATGCACCCAGAGAGAAAGAGAAAGAAGTCTGCATATGTTAATTGATAACATAGAGATGAATTGAAAAAAAATAATAACTCCAAGGCTCTAAATGACATTGAAATCCTCTGCTCTCTTTTGGTAACAATGAATCAAAGAAATGAAAGTATAGATTAAGGAGGAGGAGGAAAGGATGGGTGAAAATAGAACCAGGCCAAATGAAAAAACATTTCTAGGAGAAAAAGACACAAATATAGGGGTGCATCTTCTGTTTGGTTGGGAGTTGCAGTTCTGTCTCTTGGATACCTGGCTCCTAATTTACTGCTGCAGTTTCTAACTACCAGCCCAAGCTCTGACACAATGAGCCGACCATACTTGAGAACAAAGCATAAATAATCTTTTTTAGAAACCACTTTATATCATATACCATTATAAATCAATGTATATGTGTTTACATTTATAATACTTACCATATGCTAATCACCATATATTTAATCTTTTAAAGTCAGCTAAGTGGGCAAACAGTGCAAATATTACTTCATTTACACTTAAACTGTACAAGCTGTGAAATAATTTGAATATATGCAAAATATTTTGCAGCTAAACTTTATGCTTATAAATGAAGTAATGTGTGCACTATCTATTTGCTTAGTTAACATTTAAGCATTGAATTATGGGTGGTTAGCATATGATATGTACTGCAAATTATAATATATATATAGATGTATTTATTTTTTATTAAAGAAAAGCTCTCACTAATTGTAATAGCATATGATTTATACTACCCATTGTGTTCATCAGCAATTATCAATGTCTCTCTATGTGAGGTAGCTGCTTGTGTCTGATAAGTAACAAATCAGAAGCGCAACCCCAAGCTTTGAGACATAAGAGAGCCTGAAAACCCTGAATCTAAGGTGCTGTTTGGCTGCTCTGTCAGGTGCAGCCCTGCTCTCTGTGATGGTGGGTTTTTGGCTTTCGTGGTTTAAAGAGAAATGGTGCTTATTTGCAAAGCATGCTTTTACACTCTCCTGGGTGATTGGAGCATAGATTTAAGGCTTCAATAAAAAAAGTATATAGGACCTGTGATGCTCTTGAGATTGTGGTTATGCACTCCACTACTGTCTCCAACTATGGCTTCCCTGTATTGGGGCAAGGTAGATTTTTACACAGTACCAAGCAAAACCGATTGGCTGCAGCAGTGCATCTTCATGGTGTTAGGCCTGAAGTGACCTAGGGGACTGCACCACTCCCTATAGCTTTACACCTGGCTCCAATCATCCAAGAAACTGTAAAAATGCACTGGGCACATGAGCCTCATTTCTCTTCATCAACTCAGAGCCAGAAAGCCCATCTTTGACATCCCTGGAGCCAAAAGGCTCCCATCCAACACAAGGATTGGGAACAAACTCCCACCTTGTTACATCACATACATAGCCATGTAACATGTGGAAGAAGTGAACAGAAAACTCAAATGCCATTAGGGGTAGTATAAAACATATACCACTAAAATTAGGGAGACCATTTAAAAACAAAAAAAAATAAAAAATTTGCTCAAGGGATCAAGTATGTCCAAGGGTCCCACTAGCATCGGTGAAGGGGGACCTGAAGATTCAGTTTTTTCCCTTCAATGGGGGCCATTTGGCTTTGAGGGGATGGGGAGAAATGGGGCCTATGCCCCCAGTGCTTGTTCTACAATCACATGTGAATACAACCTGCTGCTGCACTCATCTGCTTTCACTTTTGCATTTATAAACACTTCATATCATTCATTAAACAACTGAGAAGAAGAGGACTGACCTTTTGGTGTCTCCATGTCTTGTCTCCATTTATCTGCCTCTATTTAGGCCTAATTCCGGGACTAAAGTCAAAGTCCCTGTAAAGTGGATGTATTTGCAGAGGGTTGGTTAATTAAATAATGAATATATTCTATTGTTTGTGTCATGACTATCCAACCCCTAAGACACTTTTGCAATGCCATTTAGAAATTGATTATCAGGTCTCCTGTTTTTACTTTTTCGCACCATTGCGGGGGTAACCACATGGATACAACTGTTGGAGCCATGAATTGCTTACCATTACTTCTGACAAATTGGGTATTTGTTACATTTCTATACTGAGGCCAAATTTGCTAGAGCAGTTCACATTATGTATTCAGAAAATTTCTGTCATCTTTTGAAAATATATTTTAGGTTTGCAACGCTTGAATTTCCCTGATTGTTTAACTTGGGACCAGCTGGAGGCATTCATTTTCTCCATTTGCAAGAACGAGCAGTGATATGATGCATCTCGAGGTGTTTGTCTCCCTCAAGTAAGCTTCTCCGAGGAAGTGCAATGGTTATAAGCAGCAGTAGATTGTGACATCATAGAAGAATGTTGTTATAGTGGCAGAATCTGCTAGCTGACTGTTTACATTCTATTGCCATGGTGACTGCATGGCAGCCACTCCTGAACATTCCGTGGACAGTATGACTATTCCGTAGAGTTCTGAACATTCCGTGGACAGTGTGAACATTCCATAAACACTGTTAACATTCCAATTAAGGTTTTAGACTATCTGATTAACTGCCGAGACAAGAAATGAAGAAAGGAAGGCTACCAGTTGGCTTGTGGGTGTGGCAGAGGCTTGCAGGAGGCAGTGCGTTCACAAATCATGCACCCAGAGAGAAAGAGAAAGAAGTCTGCATATGTTAATTGATAACATAGAGATGAATTGAAAAAAAATAATAACTCCAAGGCTCTAAATGACATTGAAATCCTCTGCTCTCTTTTGGTAACAATGAATCAAAGAAATGAAAGTATAGATTAAGGAGGAGGAGGAAAGGATGGGTGAAAATAGAACCAGGCCAAATGAAAAAACATTTCTAGGAGAAAAAGACACAAATATAGGGGTGCATCTTCTGTTTGGTTGGGAGTTGCAGTTCTGTCTCTTGGATACCTGGCTCCTAATTTACTGCTGCAGTTTCTAACTACCAGCCCAAGCTCTGACACAATGAGCCGACCATACTTGAGAACAAAGCATAAATAATCTTTTTTAGAAACCACTTTATATCATATACCATTATAAATCAATGTATATGTGTTTACATTTATAATACTTACCATATGCTAATCACCATATATTTAATCTTTTAAAGTCAGCTAAGTGGGCAAACAGTGCAAATATTACTTCATTTACACTTAAACTGTACAAGCTGTGAAATAATTTGAATATATGCAAAATATTTTGCAGCTAAACTTTATGCTTATAAATGAAGTAATGTGTGCACTATCTATTTGCTTAGTTAACATTTAAGCATTGAATTATGGGTGGTTAGCATATGATATGTACTGCAAATTATAATATATATATAGATGTATTTATTTTTTATTAAAGAAAAGCTCTCACTAATTGTAATAGCATATGATTTATACTACCCATTGTGTTCATCAGCAATTATCAATGTCTCTCTATGTGAGGTAGCTGCTTGTGTCTGATAAGTAACAAATCAGAAGCGCAACCCCAAGCTTTGAGACATAAGAGAGCCTGAAAACCCTGAATCTAAGGTGCTGTTTGGCTGCTCTGTCAGGTGCAGCCCTGCTCTCTGTGATGGTGGGTTTTTGGCTTTCGTGGTTTAAAGAGAAATGGTGCTTATTTGCAAAGCATGCTTTTACACTCTCCTGGGTGATTGGAGCATAGATTTAAGGCTTCAATAAAAAAAGTATATAGGACCTGTGATGCTCTTGAGATTGTGGTTATGCACTCCACTACTGTCTCCAACTATGGCTTCCCTGTATTGGGGCAAGGTAGATTTTTACACAGTACCAAGCAAAACCGATTGGCTGCAGCAGTGCATCTTCATGGTGTTAGGCCTGAAGTGACCTAGGGGACTGCACCACTCCCTATAGCTTTACACCTGGCTCCAATCATCCAAGAAACTGTAAAAATGCACTGGGCACATGAGCCTCATTTCTCTTCATCAACTCAGAGCCAGAAAGCCCATCTTTGACATCCCTGGAGCCAAAAGGCTCCCATCCAACACAAGGATTGGGAACAAACTCCCACCTTGTTACATCACATACATAGCCATGTAACATGTGGAAGAAGTGAACAGAAAACTCAAATGCCATTAGGGGTAGTATAAAACATATACCACTAAAATTAGGGAGACCATTTAAAAACAAAAAAAAATAAAAAATTTGCTCAAGGGATCAAGTATGTCCAAGGGTCCCACTAGCATCGGTGAAGGGGGACCTGAAGATTCAGTTTTTTCCCTTCAATGGGGGCCATTTGGCTTTGAGGGGATGGGGAGAAATGGGGCCTATGCCCCCAGTGCTTGTTCTACAATCACATGTGAATACAACCTGCTGCTGCACTCATCTGCTTTCACTTTTGCATTTATAAACACTTCATATCATTCATTAAACAACTGAGAAGAAGAGGACTGACCTTTTGGTGTCTCCATGTCTTGTCTCCATTTATCTGCCTCTATTTAGGCCTAATTCCGGGACTAAAGTCAAAGTCCCTGTAAAGTGGATGTATTTGCAGAGGGTTGGTTAATTAAATAATGAATATATTCTATTGTTTGTGTCATGACTATCCAACCCCTAAGACACTTTTGCAATGCCATTTAGAAATTGATTATCAGGTCTCCTGTTTTTACTTTTTCGCACCATTGCGGGGGTAACCACATGGATACAACTGTTGGAGCCATGAATTGCTTACCATTACTTCTGACAAATTGGGTATTTGTTACATTTCTATACTGAGGCCAAATTTGCTAGAGCAGTTCACATTATGTATTCAGAAAATTTCTGTCATCTTTTGAAAATATATTTTAGGTTTGCAACGCTTGAATTTCCCTGATTGTTTAACTTGGGACCAGCTGGAGGCATTCATTTTCTCCATTTGCAAGAACGAGCAGTGATATGATGCATCTCGAGGTGTTTGTCTCCCTCAAGTAAGCTTCTCCGAGGAAGTGCAATGGTTATAAGCAGCAGTAGATTGTGACATCATAGAAGAATGTTGTTATAGTGGCAGAATCTGCTAGCTGACTGTTTACATTCTATTGCCATGGTGACTGCATGGCAGCCACTCCTGAACATTCCGTGGACAGTATGACTATTCCGTAGAGTTCTGAACATTCCGTGGACAGTGTGAACATTCCATAAACACTGTTAACATTCCAATTAAGGTTTTAGACTATCTGATTAACTGCCGAGACAAGAAATGAAGAAAGGAAGGCTACCAGTTGGCTTGTGGGTGTGGCAGAGGCTTGCAGGAGGCAGTGCGTTCACAAATCATGCACCCAGAGAGAAAGAGAAAGAAGTCTGCATATGTTAATTGATAACATAGAGATGAATTGAAAAAAAATAATAACTCCAAGGCTCTAAATGACATTGAAATCCTCTGCTCTCTTTTGGTAACAATGAATCAAAGAAATGAAAGTATAGATTAAGGAGGAGGAGGAAAGGATGGGTGAAAATAGAACCAGGCCAAATGAAAAAACATTTCTAGGAGAAAAAGACACAAATATAGGGGTGCATCTTCTGTTTGGTTGGGAGTTGCAGTTCTGTCTCTTGGATACCTGGCTCCTAATTTACTGCTGCAGTTTCTAACTACCAGCCCAAGCTCTGACACAATGAGCCGACCATACTTGAGAACAAAGCATAAATAATCTTTTTTAGAAACCACTTTATATCATATACCATTATAAATCAATGTATATGTGTTTACATTTATAATACTTACCATATGCTAATCACCATATATTTAATCTTTTAAAGTCAGCTAAGTGGGCAAACAGTGCAAATATTACTTCATTTACACTTAAACTGTACAAGCTGTGAAATAATTTGAATATATGCAAAATATTTTGCAGCTAAACTTTATGCTTATAAATGAAGTAATGTGTGCACTATCTATTTGCTTAGTTAACATTTAAGCATTGAATTATGGGTGGTTAGCATATGATATGTACTGCAAATTATAATATATATATAGATGTATTTATTTTTTATTAAAGAAAAGCTCTCACTAATTGTAATAGCATATGATTTATACTACCCATTGTGTTCATCAGCAATTATCAATGTCTCTCTATGTGAGGTAGCTGCTTGTGTCTGATAAGTAACAAATCAGAAGCGCAACCCCAAGCTTTGAGACATAAGAGAGCCTGAAAACCCTGAATCTAAGGTGCTGTTTGGCTGCTCTGTCAGGTGCAGCCCTGCTCTCTGTGATGGTGGGTTTTTGGCTTTCGTGGTTTAAAGAGAAATGGTGCTTATTTGCAAAGCATGCTTTTACACTCTCTTGGGTGATTGGAGCATAGATTTAAGGCTTCAATAAAAAAAGTATATAGGACCTGTGATGCTCTTGAGATTGTGGTTATGCACTCCACTACTGTCTCCAACTATGGCTTCCCTGTATTGGGGCAAGGTAGATTTTTACACAGTACCAAGCAAAACCGATTGGCTGCAGCAGTGCATCTTCATGGTGTTAGGCCTGAAGTGACCTAGGGGACTGCACCACTCCCTATAGCTTTACACCTGGCTCCAATCATCCAAGAAACTGTAAAAATGCACTGGGCACATGAGCCTCATTTCTCTTCATCAACTCAGAGCCAGAAAGCCCATCTTTGACATCCCTGGAGCCAAAAGGCTCCCATCCAACACAAGGATTGGGAACAAACTCCCACCTTGTTACATCACATACATAGCCATGTAACATGTGGAAGAAGTGAACAGAAAACTCAAATGCCATTAGGGGTAGTATAAAACATATACCACTAAAATTAGGGAGACCATTTAAAAACAAAAAAAAATAAAAAATTTGCTCAAGGGATCAAGTATGTCCAAGGGTCCCACTAGCATCGGTGAAGGGGGACCTGAAGATTCAGTTTTTTCCCTTCAATGGGGGCCATTTGGCTTTGAGGGGATGGGGAGAAATGGGGCCTATGCCCCCAGTGCTTGTTCTACAATCACATGTGAATACAACCTGCTGCTGCACTCATCTGCTTTCACTTTTGCATTTATAAACACTTCATATCATTCATTAAACAACTGAGAAGAAGAGGACTGACCTTTTGGTGTCTCCATGTCTTGTCTCCATTTATCTGCCTCTATTTAGGCCTAATTCCGGGACTAAAGTCAAAGTCCCTGTAAAGTGGATGTATTTGCAGAGGGTTGGTTAATTAAATAATGAATATATTCTATTGTTTGTGTCATGACTATCCAACCCCTAAGACACTTTTGCAATGCCATTTAGAAATTGATTATCAGGTCTCCTGTTTTTACTTTTTCGCACCATTGCGGGGGTAACCACATGGATACAACTGTTGGAGCCATGAATTGCTTACCATTACTTCTGACAAATTGGGTATTTGTTACATTTCTATACTGAGGCCAAATTTGCTAGAGCAGTTCACATTATGTATTCAGAAAATTTCTGTCATCTTTTGAAAATATATTTTAGGTTTGCAACGCTTGAATTTCCCTGATTGTTTAACTTGGGACCAGCTGGAGGCATTCATTTTCTCCATTTGCAAGAACGAGCAGTGATATGATGCATCTCGAGGTGTTTGTCTCCCTCAAGTAAGCTTCTCCGAGGAAGTGCAATGGTTATAAGCAGCAGTAGATTGTGACATCATAGAAGAATGTTGTTATAGTGGCAGAATCTGCTAGCTGACTGTTTACATTCTATTGCCATGGTGACTGCATGGCAGCCACTCCTGAACATTCCGTGGACAGTATGACTATTCCGTAGAGTTCTGAACATTCCGTGGACAGTGTGAACATTCCATAAACACTGTTAACATTCCAATTAAGGTTTTAGACTATCTGATTAACTGCCGAGACAAGAAATGAAGAAAGGAAGGCTACCAGTTGGCTTGTGGGTGTGGCAGAGGCTTGCAGGAGGCAGTGCGTTCACAAATCATGCACCCAGAGAGAAAGAGAAAGAAGTCTGCATATGTTAATTGATAACATAGAGATGAATTGAAAAAAAATAATAACTCCAAGGCTCTAAATGACATTGAAATCCTCTGCTCTCTTTTGGTAACAATGAATCAAAGAAATGAAAGTATAGATTAAGGAGGAGGAGGAAAGGATGGGTGAAAATAGAACCAGGCCAAATGAAAAAACATTTCTAGGAGAAAAAGACACAAATATAGGGGTGCATCTTCTGTTTGGTTGGGAGTTGCAGTTCTGTCTCTTGGATACCTGGCTCCTAATTTACTGCTGCAGTTTCTAACTACCAGCCCAAGCTCTGACACAATGAGCCGACCATACTTGAGAACAAAGCATAAATAATCTTTTTTAGAAACCACTTTATATCATATACCATTATAAATCAATGTATATGTGTTTACATTTAGAATACTTACCATATGCTAATCACCATATATTTAATCTTTTAAAGTCAGCTAAGTGGGCAAACAGTGCAAATATTACTTCATTTACACTTAAACTGTACAAGCTGTGAAATAATTTGAATATATGCAAAATATTTTGCAGCTAAACTTTATGCTTATAAATGAAGTAATGTGTGCACTATCTATTTGCTTAGTTAACATTTAAGCATTGAATTATGGGTGGTTAGCATATGATATGTACTGCAAATTATAATATATATATAGATGTATTTATTTTTTATTAAAGAAAAGCTCTCACTAATTGTAATAGCATATGATTTATACTACCCATTGTGTTCATCAGCAATTATCAATGTCTCTCTATGTGAGGTAGCTGCTTGTGTCTGATAAGTAACAAATCAGAAGCGCAACCCCAAGCTTTGAGACATAAGAGAGCCTGAAAACCCTGAATCTAAGGTGCTGTTTGGCTGCTCTGTCAGGTGCAGCCCTGCTCTCTGTGATGGTGGGTTTTTGGCTTTCGTGGTTTAAAGAGAAATGGTGCTTATTTGCAAAGCATGCTTTTACACTCTCCTGGGTGATTGGAGCATAGATTTAAGGCTTCAATAAAAAAAGTATATAGGACCTGTGATGCTCTTGAGATTGTGGTTATGCACTCCACTACTGTCTCCAACTATGGCTTCCCTGTATTGGGGCAAGGTAGATTTTTACACAGTACCAAGCAAAACCGATTGGCTGCAGCAGTGCATCTTCATGGTGTTAGGCCTGAAGTGACCTAGGGGACTGCACCACTCCCTATAGCTTTACACCTGGCTCCAATCATCCAAGAAACTGTAAAAATGCACTGGGCACATGAGCCTCATTTCTCTTCATCAACTCAGAGCCAGAAAGCCCATCTTTGACATCCCTGGAGCCAAAAGGCTCCCATCCAACACAAGGATTGGGAACAAACTCCCACCTTGTTACATCACATACATAGCCATGTAACATGTGGAAGAAGTGAACAGAAAACTCAAATGCCATTAGGGGTAGTATAAAACATATACCACTAAAATTAGGGAGACCATTTAAAAACAAAAAAAAATAAAAAATTTGCTCAAGGGATCAAGTATGTCCAAGGGTCCCACTAGCATCGGTGAAGGGGGACCTGAAGATTCAGTTTTTTCCCTTCAATGGGGGCCATTTGGCTTTGAGGGGATGGGGAGAAATGGGGCCTATGCCCCCAGTGCTTGTTCTACAATCACATGTGAATACAACCTGCTGCTGCACTCATCTGCTTTCACTTTTGCATTTATAAACACTTCATATCATTCATTAAACAACTGAGAAGAAGAGGACTGACCTTTTGGTGTCTCCATGTCTTGTCTCCATTTATCTGCCTCTATTTAGGCCTAATTCCGGGACTAAAGTCAAAGTCCCTGTAAAGTGGATGTATTTGCAGAGGGTTGGTTAATTAAATAATGAATATATTCTATTGTTTGTGTCATGACTATCCAACCCCTAAGACACTTTTGCAATGCCATTTAGAAATTGATTATCAGGTCTCCTGTTTTTACTTTTTCGCACCATTGCGGGGGTAACCACATGGATACAACTGTTGGAGCCATGAATTGCTTACCATTACTTCTGACAAATTGGGTATTTGTTACATTTCTATACTGAGGCCAAATTTGCTAGAGCAGTTCACATTATGTATTCAGAAAATTTCTGTCATCTTTTGAAAATATATTTTAGGTTTGCAACGCTTGAATTTCCCTGATTGTTTAACTTGGGACCAGCTGGAGGCATTCATTTTCTCCATTTGCAAGAACGAGCAGTGATATGATGCATCTCGAGGTGTTTGTCTCCCTCAAGTAAGCTTCTCCGAGGAAGTGCAATGGTTATAAGCAGCAGTAGATTGTGACATCATAGAAGAATGTTGTTATAGTGGCAGAATCTGCTAGCTGACTGTTTACATTCTATTGCCATGGTGACTGCATGGCAGCCACTCCTGAACATTCCGTGGACAGTATGACTATTCCGTAGAGTTCTGAACATTCCGTGGACAGTGTGAACATTCCATAAACACTGTTAACATTCCAATTAAGGTTTTAGACTATCTGATTAACTGCCGAGACAAGAAATGAAGAAAGGAAGGCTACCAGTTGGCTTGTGGGTGTGGCAGAGGCTTGCAGGAGGCAGTGCGTTCACAAATCATGCACCCAGAGAGAAAGAGAAAGAAGTCTGCATATGTTAATTGATAACATAGAGATGAATTGAAAAAAAATAATAACTCCAAGGCTCTAAATGACATTGAAATCCTCTGCTCTCTTTTGGTAACAATGAATCAAAGAAATGAAAGTATAGATTAAGGAGGAGGAGGAAAGGATGGGTGAAAATAGAACCAGGCCAAATGAAAAAACATTTCTAGGAGAAAAAGACACAAATATAGGGGTGCATCTTCTGTTTGGTTGGGAGTTGCAGTTCTGTCTCTTGGATACCTGGCTCCTAATTTACTGCTGCAGTTTCTAACTACCAGCCCAAGCTCTGACACAATGAGCCGACCATACTTGAGAACAAAGCATAAATAATCTTTTTTAGAAACCACTTTATATCATATACCATTATAAATCAATGTATATGTGTTTACATTTATAATACTTACCATATGCTAATCACCATATATTTAATCTTTTAAAGTCAGCTAAGTGGGCAAACAGTGCAAATATTACTTCATTTACACTTAAACTGTACAAGCTGTGAAATAATTTGAATATATGCAAAATATTTTGCAGCTAAACTTTATGCTTATAAATGAAGTAATGTGTGCACTATCTATTTGCTTAGTTAACATTTAAGCATTGAATTATGGGTGGTTAGCATATGATATGTACTGCAAATTATAATATATATATAGATGTATTTATTTTTTATTAAAGAAAAGCTCTCACTAATTGTAATAGCATATGATTTATACTACCCATTGTGTTCATCAGCAATTATCAATGTCTCTCTATGTGAGGTAGCTGCTTGTGTCTGATAAGTAACAAATCAGAAGCGCAACCCCAAGCTTTGAGACATAAGAGAGCCTGAAAACCCTGAATCTAAGGTGCTGTTTGGCTGCTCTGTCAGGTGCAGCCCTGCTCTCTGTGATGGTGGGTTTTTGGCTTTCGTGGTTTAAAGAGAAATGGTGCTTATTTGCAAAGCATGCTTTTACACTCTCCTGGGTGATTGGAGCATAGATTTAAGGCTTCAATAAAAAAAGTATATAGGACCTGTGATGCTCTTGAGATTGTGGTTATGCACTCCACTACTGTCTCCAACTATGGCTTCCCTGTATTGGGGCAAGGTAGATTTTTACACAGTACCAAGCAAAACCGATTGGCTGCAGCAGTGCATCTTCATGGTGTTAGGCCTGAAGTGACCTAGGGGACTGCACCACTCCCTATAGCTTTACACCTGGCTCCAATCATCCAAGAAACTGTAAAAATGCACTGGGCACATGAGCCTCATTTCTCTTCATCAACTCAGAGCCAGAAAGCCCATCTTTGACATCCCTGGAGCCAAAAGGCTCCCATCCAACACAAGGATTGGGAACAAACTCCCACCTTGTTACATCACATACATAGCCATGTAACATGTGGAAGAAGTGAACAGAAAACTCAAATGCCATTAGGGGTAGTATAAAACATATACCACTAAAATTAGGGAGACCATTTAAAAACAAAAAAAAATAAAAAATTTGCTCAAGGGATCAAGTATGTCCAAGGGTCCCACTAGCATCGGTGAAGGGGGACCTGAAGATTCAGTTTTTTCCCTTCAATGGGGGCCATTTGGCTTTGAGGGGATGGGGAGAAATGGGGCCTATGCCCCCAGTGCTTGTTCTACAATCACATGTGAATACAACCTGCTGCTGCACTCATCTGCTTTCACTTTTGCATTTATAAACACTTCATATCATTCATTAAACAACTGAGAAGAAGAGGACTGACCTTTTGGTGTCTCCATGTCTTGTCTCCATTTATCTGCCTCTATTTAGGCCTAATTCCGGGACTAAAGTCAAAGTCCCTGTAAAGTGGATGTATTTGCAGAGGGTTGGTTAATTAAATAATGAATATATTCTATTGTTTGTGTCATGACTATCCAACCCCTAAGACACTTTTGCAATGCCATTTAGAAATTGATTATCAGGTCTCCTGTTTTTACTTTTTCGCACCATTGCGGGGGTAACCACATGGATACAACTGTTGGAGCCATGAATTGCTTACCATTACTTCTGACAAATTGGGTATTTGTTACATTTCTATACTGAGGCCAAATTTGCTAGAGCAGTTCACATTATGTATTCAGAAAATTTCTGTCATCTTTTGAAAATATATTTTAGGTTTGCAACGCTTGAATTTCCCTGATTGTTTAACTTGGGACCAGCTGGAGGCATTCATTTTCTCCATTTGCAAGAACGAGCAGTGATATGATGCATCTCGAGGTGTTTGTCTCCCTCAAGTAAGCTTCTCCGAGGAAGTGCAATGGTTATAAGCAGCAGTAGATTGTGACATCATAGAAGAATGTTGTTATAGTGGCAGAATCTGCTAGCTGACTGTTTACATTCTATTGCCATGGTGACTGCATGGCAGCCACTCCTGAACATTCCGTGGACAGTATGACTATTCCGTAGAGTTCTGAACATTCCGTGGACAGTGTGAACATTCCATAAACACTGTTAACATTCCAATTAAGGTTTTAGACTATCTGATTAACTGCCGAGACAAGAAATGAAGAAAGGAAGGCTACCAGTTGGCTTGTGGGTGTGGCAGAGGCTTGCAGGAGGCAGTGCGTTCACAAATCATGCACCCAGAGAGAAAGAGAAAGAAGTCTGCATATGTTAATTGATAACATAGAGATGAATTGAAAAAAAATAATAACTCCAAGGCTCTAAATGACATTGAAATCCTCTGCTCTCTTTTGGTAACAATGAATCAAAGAAATGAAAGTATAGATTAAGGAGGAGGAGGAAAGGATGGGTGAAAATAGAACCAGGCCAAATGAAAAAACATTTCTAGGAGAAAAAGACACAAATATAGGGGTGCATCTTCTGTTTGGTTGGGAGTTGCAGTTCTGTCTCTTGGATACCTGGCTCCTAATTTACTGCTGCAGTTTCTAACTACCAGCCCAAGCTCTGACACAATGAGCCGACCATACTTGAGAACAAAGCATAAATAATCTTTTTTAGAAACCACTTTATATCATATACCATTATAAATCAATGTATATGTGTTTACATTTATAATACTTACCATATGCTAATCACCATATATTTAATCTTTTAAAGTCAGCTAAGTGGGCAAACAGTGCAAATATTACTTCATTTACACTTAAACTGTACAAGCTGTGAAATAATTTGAATATATGCAAAATATTTTGCAGCTAAACTTTATGCTTATAAATGAAGTAATGTGTGCACTATCTATTTGCTTAGTTAACATTTAAGCATTGAATTATGGGTGGTTAGCATATGATATGTACTGCAAATTATAATATATATATAGATGTATTTATTTTTTATTAAAGAAAAGCTCTCACTAATTGTAATAGCATATGATTTATACTACCCATTGTGTTCATCAGCAATTATCAATGTCTCTCTATGTGAGGTAGCTGCTTGTGTCTGATAAGTAACAAATCAGAAGCGCAACCCCAAGCTTTGAGACATAAGAGAGCCTGAAAACCCTGAATCTAAGGTGCTGTTTGGCTGCTCTGTCAGGTGCAGCCCTGCTCTCTGTGATGGTGGGTTTTTGGCTTTCGTGGTTTAAAGAGAAATGGTGCTTATTTGCAAAGCATGCTTTTACACTCTCTTGGGTGATTGGAGCATAGATTTAAGGCTTCAATAAAAAAAGTATATAGGACCTGTGATGCTCTTGAGATTGTGGTTATGCACTCCACTACTGTCTCCAACTATGGCTTCCCTGTATTGGGGCAAGGTAGATTTTTACACAGTACCAAGCAAAACCGATTGGCTGCAGCAGTGCATCTTCATGGTGTTAGGCCTGAAGTGACCTAGGGGACTGCACCACTCCCTATAGCTTTACACCTGGCTCCAATCATCCAAGAAACTGTAAAAATGCACTGGGCACATGAGCCTCATTTCTCTTCATCAACTCAGAGCCAGAAAGCCCATCTTTGACATCCCTGGAGCCAAAAGGCTCCCATCCAACACAAGGATTGGGAACAAACTCCCACCTTGTTACATCACATACATAGCCATGTAACATGTGGAAGAAGTGAACAGAAAACTCAAATGCCATTAGGGGTAGTATAAAACATATACCACTAAAATTAGGGAGACCATTTAAAAACAAAAAAAAATAAAAAATTTGCTCAAGGGATCAAGTATGTCCAAGGGTCCCACTAGCATCGGTGAAGGGGGACCTGAAGATTCAGTTTTTTCCCTTCAATGGGGGCCATTTGGCTTTGAGGGGATGGGGAGAAATGGGGCCTATGCCCCCAGTGCTTGTTCTACAATCACATGTGAATACAACCTGCTGCTGCACTCATCTGCTTTCACTTTTGCATTTATAAACACTTCATATCATTCATTAAACAACTGAGAAGAAGAGGACTGACCTTTTGGTGTCTCCATGTCTTGTCTCCATTTATCTGCCTCTATTTAGGCCTAATTCCGGGACTAAAGTCAAAGTCCCTGTAAAGTGGATGTATTTGCAGAGGGTTGGTTAATTAAATAATGAATATATTCTATTGTTTGTGTCATGACTATCCAACCCCTAAGACACTTTTGCAATGCCATTTAGAAATTGATTATCAGGTCTCCTGTTTTTACTTTTTCGCACCATTGCGGGGGTAACCACATGGATACAACTGTTGGAGCCATGAATTGCTTACCATTACTTCTGACAAATTGGGTATTTGTTACATTTCTATACTGAGGCCAAATTTGCTAGAGCAGTTCACATTATGTATTCAGAAAATTTCTGTCATCTTTTGAAAATATATTTTAGGTTTGCAACGCTTGAATTTCCCTGATTGTTTAACTTGGGACCAGCTGGAGGCATTCATTTTCTCCATTTGCAAGAACGAGCAGTGATATGATGCATCTCGAGGTGTTTGTCTCCCTCAAGTAAGCTTCTCCGAGGAAGTGCAATGGTTATAAGCAGCAGTAGATTGTGACATCATAGAAGAATGTTGTTATAGTGGCAGAATCTGCTAGCTGACTGTTTACATTCTATTGCCATGGTGACTGCATGGCAGCCACTCCTGAACATTCCGTGGACAGTATGACTATTCCGTAGAGTTCTGAACATTCCGTGGACAGTGTGAACATTCCATAAACACTGTTAACATTCCAATTAAGGTTTTAGACTATCTGATTAACTGCCGAGACAAGAAATGAAGAAAGGAAGGCTACCAGTTGGCTTGTGGGTGTGGCAGAGGCTTGCAGGAGGCAGTGCGTTCACAAATCATGCACCCAGAGAGAAAGAGAAAGAAGTCTGCATATGTTAATTGATAACATAGAGATGAATTGAAAAAAAATAATAACTCCAAGGCTCTAAATGACATTGAAATCCTCTGCTCTCTTTTGGTAACAATGAATCAAAGAAATGAAAGTATAGATTAAGGAGGAGGAGGAAAGGATGGGTGAAAATAGAACCAGGCCAAATGAAAAAACATTTCTAGGAGAAAAAGACACAAATATAGGGGTGCATCTTCTGTTTGGTTGGGAGTTGCAGTTCTGTCTCTTGGATACCTGGCTCCTAATTTACTGCTGCAGTTTCTAACTACCAGCCCAAGCTCTGACACAATGAGCCGACCATACTTGAGAACAAAGCATAAATAATCTTTTTTAGAAACCACTTTATATCATATACCATTATAAATCAATGTATATGTGTTTACATTTAGAATACTTACCATATGCTAATCACCATATATTTAATCTTTTAAAGTCAGCTAAGTGGGCAAACAGTGCAAATATTACTTCATTTACACTTAAACTGTACAAGCTGTGAAATAATTTGAATATATGCAAAATATTTTGCAGCTAAACTTTATGCTTATAAATGAAGTAATGTGTGCACTATCTATTTGCTTTGTTAACATTTAAGCATTGAATTATGGGTGGTTAGCATATGATATGTACTGCAAATTATAATATATATATAGATGTATTTATTTTTTATTAAAGAAAAGCTCTCACTAATTGTAATAGCATATGATTTATACTACCCATTGTGTTCATCAGCAATTATCAATGTCTCTCTATGTGAGGTAGCTGCTTGTGTCTGATAAGTAACAAATCAGAAGCGCAACCCCAAGCTTTGAGACATAAGAGAGCCTGAAAACCCTGAATCTAAGGTGCTGTTTGGCTGCTCTGTCAGGTGCAGCCCTGCTCTCTGTGATGGTGGGTTTTTGGCTTTCGTGGTTTAAAGAGAAATGGTGCTTATTTGCAAAGCATGCTTTTACACTCTCCTGGGTGATTGGAGCATAGATTTAAGGCTTCAATAAAAAAAGTATATAGGACCTGTGATGCTCTTGAGATTGTGGTTATGCACTCCACTACTGTCTCCAACTATGGCTTCCCTGTATTGGGGCAAGGTAGATTTTTACACAGTACCAAGCAAAACCGATTGGCTGCAGCAGTGCATCTTCATGGTGTTAGGCCTGAAGTGACCTAGGGGACTGCACCACTCCCTATAGCTTTACACCTGGCTCCAATCATCCAAGAAACTGTAAAAATGCACTGGGCACATGAGCCTCATTTCTCTTCATCAACTCAGAGCCAGAAAGCCCATCTTTGACATCCCTGGAGCCAAAAGGCTCCCATCCAACACAAGGATTGAGAACAAACTCCCACCTTGTTTTTTTTTTTTTTTTTGAAACCGTTCAGGTGTAAGATAACTTCTCCATTCCCAAAAGGGATACAGCCACTGTTTGAAGTATCTAACAACTCATCATTAGGTTTCATCCACCAAAAGAAAAATTCCAATTACTGTACATCATATTAACTTACCAGAAAAAAAACAACAAACAGACATAGATCCTTTCCACAAAACTTATTAATAACAAAAACACCAATAAGTACTATCACTGAAATAACACCACCCCTTAAACAAATTATAAACATACTACAAAAAAATCATCCCTAAAACACTAGCACTCCTCCCACCCCAGCTAACTTAAACAAACAATTTCTTTCCATTTCCTATGTTTCCACAACCCCTCTGCATCCTCCCCCCCACCAGCATGCTTATCCCACATATAACATGTGTAAAGTTTCCCCAGTATCATATGAATACATTCCCTTGCATCAATATCATCTCGTCTAAACACATAAATATTCCTAACATCCCACAAAACTTCCGAAACACATACCATAATTAGCCACAGCAACCTTTCATTCACACTACCACACGCACCCAGCCCAAACATAGCCACCTTCCATGACATCACCTGAATCCCAGACAACTCTTTTATCAAACCACCCAAATCCTTCCACACACGCTGTGCATATGAACAATTCCAAAACAAATGGATCACACTCTCAAAACCTCTACACCCTTCCCGTGGACACTCTTCTGACAAAACCAAATGTCTTTTCAACAGCACTTGTCTCACAGACAACACACCATGAAGCTTCATCCATACCACCTCCCTCTGTCTATTATTCAAACCACTCACATTAATCATCTTCCATGTTCTCACACTATCTGTGGAAGTCAAACCATCAATAAGACAAACCTCCTCACGCCCCTTCAACATTTTAATAACATTCTTCCTTTCTCTGAAGTCCTTCACACTCACCCCTAATAAATCAAATTTCCTCACAAACACTTCAATCACACTATACCAATTACACACTCTAAACGCCATTGGCACTGCATTTTCCCTGACACGCCACTTCAAGCCACACATCATCCAACCAGCCATATATTTCATCATATAAGCAGCCTTACTATCAATCTCCATCAATCTCAAAACTTGAGCAATATAATTCAACCCAAAATACACTTCTAAATTTGGAAACCTCATACCTCCATTCTGCCACTCTTTCATCACATGTTCACGTTTCAGACGCTCCATCTTACATCCCCAAAAGAAAAGAAACAGCATTCTATTAATCTTCCTCACACCCCGGGAACCTGGCGGAAACACATTTGCAATATGCAATAACATAGGTAACACCACTGCTTTAATAATTAGAACCTTCCCAAACAGTCAATTTTCTTAAATTCCAAAAGTTAAGCTTTTTAGCCACTTTCCTCCCTACTTCATCCCAACTTTCCTTACCATTCAGACACTCATCAAAAATAACCCCTAACACCTTTATCCCACCTGACACACACTCCATCTGACTATCCCTCACACTACTGTCCCCAAACCCTTTCACTTTGGACTTGTCCCAATTAACCTTAAAGGCAGATGCCCCACAAAACAACTGTATTAATAATTTTGCTCTGTCCAAAGTAACCTTACTTCCACCCACAACAACCACATCATCCATATAAGCTAGTGTTTTCACACATCTCCCATTACTTCCAGGCACCAAAAAACCTCTAACAACCTTATCCCTACGCAACATACATAACAAAGGCTCAAGCACACAAATGAACATAATAGGAGACAAAGGACAACCCTGACGTACCCCAGACTCAATACTAACATGCTCACTCAAATACCCATTCACCAACAATCTACTACAAGCACCTGCATACAAACATCTAATCTTATTCACAAACTCCCCAGGAAAACCCATCCGCACCAGAACATTAAACATAAATACATGAGACACTCTATCATATGCTTTTTCGAAATCAAGCGCCATCACATACATCTTCTGCTTTCTTACTAGACAATCACCTATCATATCACGCAACAACATTAAATTATCATGCATACGACGTCCTGGGACCGCACATACCTGCTCCTCACCAATCACCTGACTAATAACCACTCTCATACGACATGCTATCAGCTTTGCAAACAACTTATAATCGGAGTTCAATAGTGTAATAGGCCTCCAATTTGCCAAACACCGCCTATCACCTTTTTTATGAATTAAAACAACCACACCTTCTTTCATAGAATCATTCATCTGGCCATTCACAAAAATATAACGCATGACTTCAACCAAATCAACTTTCACAACATCCCACATACTCATATAAAATTCAACAGGCAAACCATCCTTACCAGGAGATTTATTCCTCCCCATGCTCTTCAATACATCTTTCACCTCATCCTCAGACATATCATTCAATAATAAATCACAATCACCCATATTGACTTTTTCACTAACAGCACTCAACACCTCACTCTGCATATCTCCATCACCCACCTTCCATTCATACAATTTCTTATAAAATTTCTCAACCTCAAACATAACATCTTCCGCACCCACTTCCATACCACGATCATCCAATACCACATCCATAGCCTTAGACCCTCCACATATCTTTTTGAAAAAAAACCTGCTACATCTTTCATCCTTCTCCATATGTTCAACTTTCGCACTATATATAATCTGTCTACCCCTCTCCTCCAACATCTTATTCACCTCAAACCTCACTGCCTTAATATCATCTGCAACCTCTTGCCCCATTTCTCTCATCCTATACAAAAACCACAATCTCTTATTCAACCATTCATACCTATTACGCTTGCGCCGAGCCACAATATGGCCACTTCTTCTGAAAAACACACCCACTTTCATCTTCACCCATTCCCACCAATCAAGCACATTCACAAACTCACTTTTACACATCTGCCATTTAGCATAATTTTTAAAGAAATGTTTTCTAACTTGGTCATCTTCAAGCAACCGTACATTCAGCTTCCACACACCTTTCCCATGCCTCACACCATTCTTACATTCTACCTTACATATCAGACACTCATGATCAGAGTAAGACACACTCACTTGCACAAAACTAACACACTTCAAAACTTTAGTAACAAAAACATAATCCAAACGAGACTCAATCATTCCTCTATCAGCCTTATAAGTAAATAATGGCTTACCACCAGTACACACACTTGCAGCATCCACTAAATCAAAATCCACAATCATTCTTTTTAACATATTACCAGTCACATCCACCTTACTCGTACAAACGCTCTGCCTTCCCTGCACCTCAATTATACAATTCATGTCACCAATCAAAATAACAGGTGTTTTACCTGGTAAAAAATATACAATCTTTTCAAACAACTCTTTGCGCTCAATCAAATTAACTGGCGCATAAACATTAATGACCCTTAATTTAATCCCTCTAAAACAAATATCAACCAAAATGCAACGACCCTGCTCAATAATGACATAGGATTCAAAGGAAATCTCCCTACTCTGGGCTAATACCCCCACGCCATCATTTCTATTTAATGCAGAACCAGACCATATTGCAGCACCATGTGGCCATTCATCTTGTTTAGGAGCTTCACATATGCCACACTCCTGTAAACAAATTAAATCCCCCCCTTTAGCCCTAATATCTTCCAAAATTGCGGCTCTCCTGGCATTGGACTTAAATACCCTTACATTTTGGGAAATTATAGATATAGACATCGCGCCAGGCAAATTATAAGAAAGCAGCACATTACATCATGACTACATTGCCAACATTCATTTCCCACTACATACATCAATAAAGGATTCAACATCACCAGTGCTCAAAAAAGGCTGAGCAGGCGAATCCCCCTGCACACCACCCTCAGTCTGAATACACTGAGCAGGCTGATCAATAGCTTCCATAGGGACTGTAGCATCAACTGTGCCAGGCAAACACCCAGCAGACTGCATGCCAGTATCTGAGACAGGCTGACCAGCCATCACCACCACCTCCTGGCTGGCTACCTCCATATCACCCTCTTCTACTGGCAGGCCTTCAAAACGATTACTTGTAGTTACTGCAACCTTCACATCCAGCCGTGGGCGCTTTAAAGCGCTACCAGTCGCTACTCCACGATTCCTATTTACAGAGGTAAAACCATCCAGATCGTCTGAACTCCTAACAGTTGCAGGACTACTTCCACAACCAGACACGGTGTCAAAATCAGATTCGGATTCACTCCAATGACATTGCAAGGATGCTGTAGCATTGCTATCAGAAGGACTTGCTGAGGTGTCTGGAAACTCTGCTATGTTAGCAGTGCCACTCAAAGCAGGAGGGGAGGAACTGACTTGTGAAACAGGGGAGACAACTTGTCCAACAACTGAAGCAGGCACATTGCCTTTCTCAGCCTCCCACACAGTCTTAAACCCATATCTTTCCACCATCTCCACTTTAAACTTAAACTGCCTCTCCTGTTCCAGCAGCTCAGCCTCATTAACAGCAGGTGTTTCAGCATTACTCTCACTCCTGTTAACTATTCCACTCCCAGAATGTGATGGTACATTAAGCTGTTCATGCAGCCTTCTCGTATCCTTAGCCATTTCCTCAGGCCCTTTAGGGCAGCTCCTCATAACATGACCAGTATCCCCACATATGTCACACTTTCGTGCCTGAGGACATTCTGCAGCTTCATGCCCAGGCAAACCACAGTTTCTGCAACATTTTCCCACACTGCAATTTTCCTTAGTATGGCCATACTTAAAGCAACTCCTGCAAAAAAAAGGCTGGTCAGGATAAAACAAGTACCCTCTAGCTCCTCCAATATTAAAGTTCCCAGGAGGGTGCATAACTCCACCAATGCCACTAGGATCCAGTCTCAAGCGTACCCAAAATTTAGTCTTGCCGTTAAATATGCCGACATAATTTTCTAGGCGAATTCCTCCACGAACTGAAGAGCAATACCTGGACAGAAAAGCTCTAATAATGTCTGGCTCCACAAAGGGGTTGTACATGTGCACCGTTAATGGCCTCTCTGCTCCCATAAATAAAGGCAACACCTCAATTCCATGTAATAAAGGGTCTTTTGCAAAGGTTTTAACCCTCTCAAATGCATTCAGGCAGTTCTCAGGATGGCAAAAAGTCACATCATAAATCCCAGTTGAAGGAAACTCTTGAATACAGTAAATCTCCTCCTTACTTACCCCAGCCAGACCAACCAAAATTCTGTCCCATAAAGTACGCAGGGTTCTTCTTTGACCAGTAACCTCCTCAGCATATTTAAAGCGAATGGTATTCTTCAATCCAGACATCCTGGCAGCCTCAAGGACTCCAAACAGCAGTAGGCAATCACAAATCAACGTCCCAGGATCCCCTAGCAAGGAGACCCTGATTCCTTCCAACCAGACCAGATGCAGCAATTACACCACACCTGGTCCTAGCCAAAATGGCCGAGGATCACATCCTGCTACATGACATTTTTTTTTTTTTTTTTTTTTTCCTTTCCACAAAACTTATTAATAACAAAAACACCAATAAGTACTATCACTGAAATAACACCACCCCTTAAACAAATTATAAACATACTACAAAAAAATCATCCCTAAAACACTAGCACTCCTCCCACCCCAGCTAACTTAAACAAACAATTTCTTTCCATTTCCTATGTTTCCACAACCCCTCTGCATCCTCCCCCCCACCAGCATGCTTATCCCACATATAACATGTGTAAAGTTTCCCCAGTATCATATGAATACATTCCCTTGCATCAATATCATCTCGTCTAAACACATAAATATTCCTAACATCCCACAAAACTTCCGAAACACATACCATAATTAGCCACAGCAACCTTTCATTCACACTACCACACGCACCCAGCCCAAACATAGCCACCTTCCATGACATCACCTGAATCCCAGACAACTCTTTTATCAAACCACCCAAATCCTTCCACACACGCTGTGCATATGAACAATTCCAAAACAAATGGATCACACTCTCAAAACCTCTACACCCTTCCCGTGGACACTCTTCTGACAAAACCAAATGTCTTTTCAACAGCACTTGTCTCACAGACAACACACCATGAAGCTTCATCCATACCACCTCCCTCTGTCTATTATTCAAACCACTCACATTAATCATCTTCCATGTTCTCACACTATCTGTGGAAGTCAAACCATCAATAAGACAAACCTCCTCACGCCCCTTCAACATTTTAATAACATTCTTCCTTTCTCTGAAGTCCTTCACACTCACCCCTAATAAATCAAATTTCCTCACAAACACTTCAATCACACTATACCAATTACACACTCTAAACGCCATTGGCACTGCATTTTCCCTGACACGCCACTTCAAGCCACACATCATCCAACCAGCCATATATTTCATCATATAAGCAGCCTTACTATCAATCTCCATCAATCTCAAAACTTGAGCAATATAATTCAACCCAAAATACACTTCTAAATTTGGAAACCTCATACCTCCATTCTGCCACTCTTTCATCACATGTTCACGTTTCAGACGCTCCATCTTACATCCCCAAAAGAAAAGAAACAGCATTCTATTAATCTTCCTCACACCCCGGGAACCTGGCGGAAACACATTTGCAATATGCAATAACATAGGTAACACCACTGCTTTAATAATTAGAACCTTCCCAAACATAGTCAATTTTCTTAAATTCCAAAAGTTAAGCTTTTTAGCCACTTTCCTCCCTACTTCATCCCAACTTTCCTTACCATTCAGACACTCATCAAAAATAACCCCTAACACCTTTATCCCACCTGACACACACTCCATCTGACTATCCCTCACACTACTGTCCCCAAACCCTTTCACTTTGGACTTGTCCCAATTAACCTTAAAGGCAGATGCCCCACAAAACAACTGTATTAATAATTTTGCTCTGTCCAAAGTAACCTTACTTCCACCCACAACAACCACATCATCCATATAAGCTAGTGTTTTCACACATCTCCCATTACTTCCAGGCACCAAAAAACCTCTAACAACCTTATCCCTACGCAACATACATAACAAAGGCTCAAGCACACAAATGAACATAATAGGAGACAAAGGACAACCCTGACGTACCCCAGACTCAATACTAACATGCTCACTCAAATACCCATTCACCAACAATCTACTACAAGCACCTGCATACAAACATCTAATCTTATTCACAAACTCCCCAGGAAAACCCATCCGCACCAGAACATTAAACATAAATACATGAGACACTCTATCATATGCTTTTTCGAAATCAAGCGCCATCACATACATCTTCTGCTTTCTTACTAGACAATCACCTATCATATCACGCAACAACATTAAATTATCATGCATACGACGTCCTGGGACCGCACATACCTGCTCCTCACCAATCACCTGACTAATAACCACTCTCATACGACATGCTATCAGCTTTGCAAACAACTTATAATCGGAGTTCAATAGTGTAATAGGCCTCCAATTTGCCAAACACCGCCTATCACCTTTTTTATGAATTAAAACAACCACACCTTCTTTCATAGAATCATTCATCTGGCCATTCACAAAAATATAACGCATGACTTCAACCAAATCAACTTTCACAACATCCCACATACTCATATAAAATTCAACAGGCAAACCATCCTTACCAGGAGATTTATTCCTCCCCATGCTCTTCAATACATCTTTCACCTCATCCTCAGACATATCATTCAATAATAAATCACAATCACCCATATTGACTTTTTCACTAACAGCACTCAACACCTCACTCTGCATATCTCCATCACCCACCTTCCATTCATACAATTTCTTATAAAATTTCTCAACCTCAAACATAACATCTTCCGCACCCACTTCCATACCACGATCATCCAATACCACATCCATAGCCTTAGACCCTCCACATATCTTTTTGAAAAAAAACCTGCTACATCTTTCATCCTTCTCCATATGTTCAACTTTCGCACTATATATAATCTGTCTACCCCTCTCCTCCAACATCTTATTCACCTCAAACCTCACTGCCTTAATATCATCTGCAACCTCTTGCCCCATTTCTCTCATCCTATACAAAAACCACAATCTCTTATTCAACCATTCATACCTATTACGCTTGCGCCGAGCCACAATATGGCCACTTCTTCTGAAAAACACACCCACTTTCATCTTCACCCATTCCCACCAATCAAGCACATTCACAAACTCACTTTTACACATCTGCCATTTAGCATAATTTTTAAAGAAATGTTTTCTAACTTGGTCATCTTCAAGCAACCGTACATTCAGCTTCCACACACCTTTCCCATGCCTCACACCATTCTTACATTCTACCTTACATATCAGACACTCATGATCAGAGTAAGACACACTCACTTGCACAAAACTAACACACTTCAAAACTTTAGTAACAAAAACATAATCCAAACGAGACTCAATCATTCCTCTATCAGCCTTATAAGTAAATAATGGCTTACCACCAGTACACACACTTGCAGCATCCACTAAATCAAAATCCACAATCATTCTTTTTAACATATTACCAGTCACATCCACCTTACTCGTACAAACGCTCTGCCTTCCCTGCACCTCAATTATACAATTCATGTCACCAATCAAAATAACAGGTGTTTTACCTGGTAAAAAATATACAATCTTTTCAAACAACTCTTTGCGCTCAATCAAATTAACTGGCGCATAAACATTAATGACCCTTAATTTAATCCCTCTAAAACAAATATGAACCAAAATGCAACGACCCTGCTCAATAATGACATAGGATTCAAAGGAAATCTCCCTACTCTGGGCTAATACCCCCACGCCATCATTTCTATTTAATGCAGAACCAGACCATATTGCAGCACCATGTGGCCATTCATCTTGTTTAGGAGCTTCACATATGCCACACTCCTGTAAACAAATTAAATCCCCCCCTTTAGCCCTAATATCTTCCAAAATTGCGGCTCTCCTGGCATTGGACTTAAATACCCTTACATTTTGGGAAATTATAGATATAGACATCGCGCCAGGCAAATTATAAGAAAGCAGCACATTACATCATGACTACATTGCCAACATTCATTTCCCACTACATACATCAATAAAGGATTCAACATCACCAGTGCTCAAAAAAGGCTGAGCAGGCGAATCCCCCTGCACACCACCCTCAGTCTGAATACACTGAGCAGGCTGATCAATAGCTTCCATAGGGACTGTAGCATCAACTGTGCCAGGCAAACACCCAGCAGACTGCATGCCAGTATCTGAGACAGGCTGACCAGCCATCACCACCACCTCCTGGCTGGCTACCTCCATATCACCCTCTTCTACTGGCAGGCCTTCAAAACGATTACTTGTAGTTACTGCAACCTTCACATCCAGCCGTGGGCGCTTTAAAGCGCTACCAGTCGCTACTCCACGATTCCTATTTACAGAGGTAAAACCATCCAGATCGTCTGAACTCCTAACAGTTGCAGGACTACTTCCACAACCAGACACGGTGTCAAAATCAGATTCGGATTCACTCCAATGACATTGCAAGGATGCTGTAGCATTGCTATCAGAAGGACTTGCTGAGGTGTCTGGAAACTCTGCTATGTTAGCAGTGCCACTCAAAGCAGGAGGGGAGGAACTGACTTGTGAAACAGGGGAGACAACTTGTCCAACAACTGAAGCAGGCACATTGCCTTTCTCAGCCTCCCACACAGTCTTAAACCCATATCTTTCCACCATCTCCACTTTAAACTTAAACTGCCTCTCCTGTTCCAGCAGCTCAGCCTCATTAACAGCAGGTGTTTCAGCATTACTCTCACTCCTGTTAACTATTCCACTCCCAGAATGTGATGGTACATTAAGCTGTTCATGCAGCCTTCTCGTATCCTTAGCCATTTCCTCAGGCCCTTTAGGGCAGCTCCTCATAACATGACCAGTATCCCCACATATGTCACACTTTCGTGCCTGAGGACATTCTGCAGCTTCATGCCCAGGCAAACCACAGTTTCTGCAACATTTTCCCACACTGCAATTTTCCTTAGTATGGCCATACTTAAAGCAACTCCTGCAAAAAAAAGGCTGGTCAGGATAAAACAAGTACCCTCTAGCTCCTCCAATATTAAAGTTCCCAGGAGGGTGCATAACTCCACCAATGCCACTGGGATCCAGTCTCAAGCGTACCCAAAATTTAGTCTTGCCGTTAAATATGCCGACATAATTTTCTAGGCGAATTCCTCCACGAACTGAAGAGCAATACCTGGACAGAAAAGCTCTAATAATGTCTGGCTCCACAAAGGGGTTGTACATGTGCACCGTTAATGGCCTCTCTGCTCCCATAAATAAAGGCAACACCTCAATTCCATGTAATAAAGGGTCTTTTGCAAAGGTTTTAACCCTCTCAAATGCATTCAGGCAGTTCTCAGGATGGCAAAAAGTCACATCATAAATCCCAGTTGAAGGAAACTCTTGAATACAGTAAATCTCCTCCTTACTTACCCCAGCCAGACCAACCAAAATTCTGTCCCATAAAGTACGCAGGGTTCTTCTTTGACCAGTAACCTCCTCAGCATATTTAAAGCGAATGGTATTCTTCAATCCAGACATCCTGGCAGCCTCAAGGACTCCAAACAGCAGTAGGCAATCACAAATCAACGTCCCAGGATCCCCTAGCAAGGAGACCCTGATTCCTTCCAACCAGACCAGATGCAGCAATTACACCACACCTGGTCCTAGCCAAAATGGCCGAGGATCACATCCTGCTACATTTTTTTTTTTTTTTTTTTTTAAACCGTTCAGGTGTAAGATAACTTCTCCATTCCCAAAAGGGATACAGCCACTGTTTGAAGTATCTAACAACTCATCATTAGGTTTCATCCACCAAACGAAAAATTCCAATTACTGTACATCATATTAACTTACCAGAAAAAAAACAACAAACAAAGACATAGATCCTTTCCACAAAACTTATTAATAACAAAAACACCAATAAGTACTATCACTGAAATAACACCACCCCTTAAACAAATTATAAACATACTACAAAAAAATCATCCCTAAAACACTAGCACTCCTCCCACCCCAGCTAACTTAAACAAACAATTTCTTTCCATTTCCTATGTTTCCACAACCCCTCTGCATCCTCCCCCCCACCAGCATGCTTATCCCACATATAACATGTGTAAAGTTTCCCCAGTATCATATGAATACATTCCCTTGCATCAATATCATCTCGTCTAAACACATAAATATTCCTAACATCCCACAAAACTTCCGAAACACATACCATAATTAGCCACAGCAACCTTTCATTCACACTACCACACGCACCCAGCCCAAACATAGCCACCTTCCATGACATCACCTGAATCCCAGACAACTCTTTTATCAAACCACCCAAATCCTTCCACACACGCTGTGCATATGAACAATTCCAAAACAAATGGATCACACTCTCAAAACCTCTACACCCTTCCCGTGGACACTCTTCTGACAAAACCAAATGTCTTTTCAACAGCACTTGTCTCACAGACAACACACCATGAAGCTTCATCCATACCACCTCCCTCTGTCTATTATTCAAACCACTCACATTAATCATCTTCCATGTTCTCACACTATCTGTGGAAGTCAAACCATCAATAAGACAAACCTCCTCACGCCCCTTCAACATTTTAATAACATTCTTCCTTTCTCTGAAGTCCTTCACACTCACCCCTAATAAATCAAATTTCCTCACAAACACTTCAATCACACTATACCAATTACACACTCTAAACGCCATTGGCACTGCATTTTCCCTGACACGCCACTTCAAGCCACACATCATCCAACCAGCCATATATTTCATCATATAAGCAGCCTTACTATCAATCTCCATCAATCTCAAAACTTGAGCAATATAATTCAACCCAAAATACACTTCTAAATTTGGAAACCTCATACCTCCATTCTGCCACTCTTTCATCACATGTTCACGTTTCAGACGCTCCATCTTACATCCCCAAAAGAAAAGAAACAGCATTCTATTAATCTTCCTCACACCCCGGGAACCTGGCGGAAACACATTTGCAATATGCAATAACATAGGTAACACCACTGCTTTAATAATTAGAACCTTCCCAAACATAGTCAATTTTCTTAAATTCCAAAAGTTAAGCTTTTTAGCCACTTTCCTCCCTACTTCATCCCAACTTTCCTTACCATTCAGACACTCATCAAAAATAACCCCTAACACCTTTATCCCACCTGACACACACTCCATCTGACTATCCCTCACACTACTGTCCCCAAACCCTTTCACTTTGGACTTGTCCCAATTAACCTTAAAGGCAGATGCCCCACAAAACAACTGTATTAATAATTTTGCTCTGTCCAAAGTAACCTTACTTCCACCCACAACAACCACATCATCCATATAAGCTAGTGTTTTCACACATCTCCCATTACTTCCAGGCACCAAAAAACCTCTAACAACCTTATCCCTACGCAACATACATAACAAAGGCTCAAGCACACAAATGAACATAATAGGAGACAAAGGACAACCCTGACGTACCCCAGACTCAATACTAACATGCTCACTCAAATACCCATTCACCAACAATCTACTACAAGCACCTGCATACAAACATCTAATCTTATTCACAAACTCCCCAGGAAAACCCATCCGCACCAGAACATTAAACATAAATACATGAGACACTCTATCATATGCTTTTTCGAAATCAAGCGCCATCACATACATCTTCTGCTTTCTTACTAGACAATCACCTATCATATCACGCAACAACATTAAATTATCATGCATACGACGTCCTGGGACCGCACATACCTGCTCCTCACCAATCACCTGACTAATAACCACTCTCATACGACATGCTATCAGCTTTGCAAACAACTTATAATCGGAGTTCAATAGTGTAATAGGCCTCCAATTTGCCAAACACCGCCTATCACCTTTTTTATGAATTAAAACAACCACACCTTCTTTCATAGAATCATTCATCTGGCCATTCACAAAAATATAACGCATGACTTCAACCAAATCAACTTTCACAACATCCCACATACTCATATAAAATTCAACAGGCAAACCATCCTTACCAGGAGATTTATTCCTCCCCATGCTCTTCAATACATCTTTCACCTCATCCTCAGACATATCATTCAATAATAAATCACAATCACCCATATTGACTTTTTCACTAACAGCACTCAACACCTCACTCTGCATATCTCCATCACCCACCTTCCATTCATACAATTTCTTATAAAATTTCTCAACCTCAAACATAACATCTTCCGCACCCACTTCCATACCACGATCATCCAATACCACATCCATAGCCTTAGACCCTCCACATATCTTTTTGAAAAAAAACCTGCTACATCTTTCATCCTTCTCCATATGTTCAACTTTCGCACTATATATAATCTGTCTACCCCTCTCCTCCAACATCTTATTCACCTCAAACCTCACTGCCTTAATATCATCTGCAACCTCTTGCCCCATTTCTCTCATCCTATACAAAAACCACAATCTCTTATTCAACCATTCATACCTATTACGCTTGCGCCGAGCCACAATATGGCCACTTCTTCTGAAAAACACACCCACTTTCATCTTCACCCATTCCCACCAATCAAGCACATTCACAAACTCACTTTTACACATCTGCCATTTAGCATAATTTTTAAAGAAATGTTTTCTAACTTGGTCATCTTCAAGCAACCGTACATTCAGCTTCCACACACCTTTCCCATGCCTCACACCATTCTTACATTCTACCTTACATATCAGACACTCATGATCAGAGTAAGACACACTCACTTGCACAAAACTAACACACTTCAAAACTTTAGTAACAAAAACATAATCCAAACGAGACTCAATCATTCCTCTATCAGCCTTATAAGTAAATAATGGCTTACCACCAGTACACACACTTGCAGCATCCACTAAATCAAAATCCACAATCATTCTTTTTAACATATTACCAGTCACATCCACCTTACTCGTACAAACGCTCTGCCTTCCCTGCACCTCAATTATACAATTCATGTCACCAATCAAAATAACAGGTGTTTTACCTGGTAAAAAATATACAATCTTTTCAAACAACTCTTTGCGCTCAATCAAATTAACTGGCGCATAAACATTAATGACCCTTAATTTAATCCCTCTAAAACAAATATCAACCAAAATGCAACGACCCTGCTCAATAATGACATAGGATTCAAAGGAAATCTCCCTACTCTGGGCTAATACCCCCACACCATCATTTCTATTTAATGCAGAACCAGACCATATTGCAGCACCATGTGGCCATTCATCTTGTTTAGGAGCTTCACATATGCCACACTCCTGTAAACAAATTAAATCCCCCCCTTTAGCCCTAATATCTTCCAAAATTGCGGCTCTCCTGGCATTGGACTTAAATACCCTTACATTTTGGGAAATTATAGATATAGACATCGCGCCAGGCAAATTATAAGAAAGCAGCACATTACATCATGACTACATTGCCAACATTCATTTCCCACTACATACATCAATAAAGGATTCAACATCACCAGTGCTCAAAAAAGGCTGAGCAGGCGAATCCCCCTGCACACCACCCTCAGTCTGAATACACTGAGCAGGCTGATCAATAGCTTCCATAGGGACTGTAGCATCAACTGTGCCAGGCAAACACCCAGCAGACTGCATGCCAGTATCTGAGACAGGCTGACCAGCCATCACCACCACCTCCTGGCTGGCTACCTCCATATCACCCTCTTCTACTGGCAGGCCTTCAAAACGATTACTTGTAGTTACTGCAACCTTCACATCCAGCCGTGGGCGCTTTAAAGCGCTACCAGTCGCTACTCCACGATTCCTATTTACAGAGGTAAAACCATCCAGATCGTCTGAACTCCTAACAGTTGCAGGACTACTTCCACAACCAGACACGGTGTCAAAATCAGATTCGGATTCACTCCAATGACATTGCAAGGATGCTGTAGCATTGCTATCAGAAGGACTTGCTGAGGTGTCTGGAAACTCTGCTATGTTAGCAGTGCCACTCAAAGCAGGAGGGGAGGAACTGACTTGTGAAACAGGGGAGACAACTTGTCCAACAACTGAAGCAGGCACATTGCCTTTCTCAGCCTCCCACACAGTCTTAAACCCATATCTTTCCACCATCTCCACTTTAAACTTAAACTGCCTCTCCTGTTCCAGCAGCTCAGCCTCATTAACAGCAGGTGTTTCAGCATTACTCTCACTCCTGTTAACTATTCCACTCCCAGAATGTGATGGTACATTAAGCTGTTCATGCAGCCTTCTCGTATCCTTAGCCATTTCCTCAGGCCCTTTAGGGCAGCTCCTCATAACATGACCAGTATCCCCACATATGTCACACTTTCGTGCCTGAGGACATTCTGCAGCTTCATGCCCAGGCAAACCACAGTTTCTGCAACATTTTCCCACACTGCAATTTTCCTTAGTATGGCCATACTTAAAGCAACTCCTGCAAAAAAAAGGCTGGTCAGGATAAAACAAGTACCCTCTAGCTCCTCCAATATTAAAGTTCCCAGGAGGGTGCATAACTCCACCAATGCCACTGGGATCCAGTCTCAAGCGTACCCAAAATTTAGTCTTGCCGTTAAATATGCCGACATAATTTTCTAGGCGAATTCCTCCACGAACTGAAGAGCAATACCTGGACAGAAAAGCTCTAATAATGTCTGGCTCCACAAAGGGGTTGTACATGTGCACCGTTAATGGCCTCTCTGCTCCCATAAATAAAGGCAACACCTCAATTCCATGTAATAAAGGGTCTTTTGCAAAGGTTTTAACCCTCTCAAATGCATTCAGGCAGTTCTCAGGATGGCAAAAAGTCACATCATAAATCCCAGTTGAAGGAAACTCTTGAATACAGTAAATCTCCTCCTTACTTACCCCAGCCAGACCAACCAAAATTCTGTCCCATAAAGTACGCAGGGTTCTTCTTTGACCAGTAACCTCCTCAGCATATTTAAAGCGAATGGTATTCTTCAATCCAGACATCCTGGCAGCCTCAAGGACTCCAAACAGCAGTAGGCAATCACAAATCAACGTCCCAGGATCCCCTAGCAAGGAGACCCTGATTCCTTCCAACCAGACCAGATGCAGCAATTACACCACACCTGGTCCTAGCCAAAATGGCCGAGGATCACATCCTGCTACATGACATACAAAAGTAGCCATGTAACATGTGGAAGAAGTGAACAGAAAACTCAAATGCCATTAGGGGTAGTATAAAACATATACCACTAAAATTAGGGAGACCATTTAAAAACAAAAAAAAATAAAAAATTTGCTCAAGGGATCAAGTATGTCCAAGGGTCCCACTAGCATCGGTGAAGGGGGACCTGAAGATTCAGTTTTTTCCCTTCAATGGGGGCCATTTGGCTTTGAGGGGATGGGGAGAAATGGGGCCTATGCCCCCAGTGCTTGTTCTACAATCACATGTGAATACAACCTGCTGCTGCACTCATCTGCTTTCACTTTTGCATTTATAAACACTTCATATCATTCATTAAACAACTGAGAAGAAGAGGACTGACCTTTTGGTGTCTCCATATCTTGTCTCCATTTATCTGCCTCTATTTAGGCCTAATTCCGGGACTAAAGTCAAAGTCCCTGTAAAGTGGATGTATTTGCAGAGGGTTGGTTAATTAAATAATGAATATATTCTATTGTTTGTGTCATGACTATCCAACCCCTAAGACACTTTTGCAATGCCATTTAGAAATTGATTATCAGGTCTCCTGTTTTTACTTTTTCGCACCATTGCGGGGGTAACCACATGGATACAACTGTTGGAGCCATGAATTGCTTACCATTACTTCTGACAAATTGGGTATTTGTTACATTTCTATACTGAGGCCAAATTTGCTAGAGCAGTTCACATTATGTATTCAGAAAATTTCTGTCATCTTTTGAAAATATATTTTAGGTTTGCAACGCTTGAATTTCCCTGATTGTTTAACTTGGGACCAGCTGGAGGCATTCATTTTCTCCATTTGCAAGAACGAGCAGTGATATGATGCATCTCGAGGTGTTTGTCTCCCTCAAGTAAGCTTCTCCGAGGAAGTGCAATGGTTATAAGCAGCAGTAGATTGTGACATCATAGAAGAATGTTGTTATAGTGGCAGAATCTGCTAGCTGACTGTTTACATTCTATTGCCATGGTGACTGCATGGCAGCCACTCCTGAACATTCCGTGGACAGTATGACTATTCCGTAGAGTTCTGAACATTCCGTGGACAGTGTGAACATTCCATAAACACTGTTAACATTCCAATTAAGGTTTTAGACTATCTGATTAACTGCCGAGACAAGAAATGAAGAAAGGAAGGCTACCAGTTGGCTTGTGGGTGTGGCAGAGGCTTGCAGGAGGCAGTGCGTTCACAAATCATGCACCCAGAGAGAAAGAGAAAGAAGTCTGCATATGTTAATTGATAACATAGAGATGAATTGAAAAAAAATAATAACTCCAAGGCTCTAAATGACATTGAAATCCTCTGCTCTCTTTTGGTAACAATGAATCAAAGAAATGAAAGTATAGATTAAGGAGGAGGAGGAAAGGATGGGTGAAAATAGAACCAGGCCAAATGAAAAAACATTTCTAGGAGAAAAAGACACAAATATAGGGGTGCATCTTCTGTTTGGTTGGGAGTTGCAGTTCTGTCTCTTGGATACCTGGCTCCTAATTTACTGCTGCAGTTTCTAACTACCAGCCCAAGCTCTGACACAATGAGCCGACCATACTTGAGAACAAAGCATAAATAATCTTTTTTAGAAACCACTTTATATCATATACCATTATAAATCAATGTATATGTGTTTACATTTATAATACTTACCATATGCTAATCACCATATATTTAATCTTTTAAAGTCAGCTAAGTGGGCAAACAGTGCAAATATTACTTCATTTACACTTAAACTGTACAAGCTGTGAAATAATTTGAATATATGCAAAATATTTTGCAGCTAAACTTTATGCTTATAAATGAAGTAATGTGTGCACTATCTATTTGCTTAGTTAACATTTAAGCATTGAATTATGGGTGGTTAGCATATGATATGTACTGCAAATTATAATATATATATAGATGTATTTATTTTTTATTAAAGAAAAGCTCTCACTAATTGTAATAGCATATGATTTATACTACCCATTGTGTTCATCAGCAATTATCAATGTCTCTCTATGTGAGGTAGCTGCTTGTGTCTGATAAGTAACAAATCAGAAGCGCAACCCCAAGCTTTGAGACATAAGAGAGCCTGAAAACCCTGAATCTAAGGTGCTGTTTGGCTGCTCTGTCAGGTGCAGCCCTGCTCTCTGTGATGGTGGGTTTTTGGCTTTCGTGGTTTAAAGAGAAATGGTGCTTATTTGCAAAGCATGCTTTTACACTCTCCTGGGTGATTGGAGCATAGATTTAAGGCTTCAATAAAAAAAGTATATAGGACCTGTGATGCTCTTGAGATTGTGGTTATGCACTCCACTACTGTCTCCAACTATGGCTTCCCTGTATTGGGGCAAGGTAGATTTTTACACAGTACCAAGCAAAACCGATTGGCTGTAGCAGTGCATCTTCATGGTGTTAGGCCTGAAGTGACCTAGGGGACTGCACCACTCCCTATAGCTTTACACCTGGCTCCAATCATCCAAGAAACTGTAAAAATGCACTGGGCACATGAGCCTCATTTCTCTTCATCAACTCAGAGCCAGAAAGCCCATCTTTGACATCCCTGGAGCCAAAAGGCTCCCATCCAACACAAGGATTGGGAACAAACTCCCACCTTGTTACATCACATACATAGCCATGTAACATGTGGAAGAAGTGAACAGAAAACTCAAATGCCATTAGGGGTAGTATAAAACATATACCACTAAAATTAGGGAGACCATTTAAAAACAAAAAAAAATAAAAAATTTGCTCAAGGGATCAAGTATGTCCAAGGGTCCCACTAGCATCGGTGAAGGGGGACCTGAAGATTCAGTTTTTTCCCTTCAATGGGGGCCATTTGGCTTTGAGGGGATGGGGAGAAATGGGGCCTATGCCCCCAGTGCTTGTTCTACAATCACATGTGAATACAACCTGCTGCTGCACTCATCTGCTTTCACTTTTGCATTTATAAACACTTCATATCATTCATTAAACAACTGAGAAGAAGAGGACTGACCTTTTGGTGTCTCCATATCTTGTCTCCATTTATCTGCCTCTATTTAGGCCTAATTCCGGGACTAAAGTCAAAGTCCCTGTAAAGTGGATGTATTTGCAGAGGGTTGGTTAATTAAATAATGAATATATTCTATTGTTTGTGTCATGACTATCCAACCCCTAAGACACTTTTGCAATGCCATTTAGAAATTGATTATCAGGTCTCCTGTTTTTACTTTTTCGCACCATTGCGGGGGTAACCACATGGATACAACTGTTGGAGCCATGAATTGCTTACCATTACTTCTGACAAATTGGGTATTTGTTACATTTCTATACTGAGGCCAAATTTGCTAGAGCAGTTCACATTATGTATTCAGAAAATTTCTGTCATCTTTTGAAAATATATTTTAGGTTTGCAACGCTTGAATTTCCCTGATTGTTTAACTTGGGACCAGCTGGAGGCATTCATTTTCTCCATTTGCAAGAACGAGCAGTGATATGATGCATCTCGAGGTGTTTGTCTCCCTCAAGTAAGCTTCTCCGAGGAAGTGCAATGGTTATAAGCAGCAGTAGATTGTGACATCATAGAAGAATGTTGTTATAGTGGCAGAATCTGCTAGCTGACTGTTTACATTCTATTGCCATGGTGACTGCATGGCAGCCACTCCTGAACATTCCGTGGACAGTATGACTATTCCGTAGAGTTCTGAACATTCCGTGGACAGTGTGAACATTCCATAAACACTGTTAACATTCCAATTAAGGTTTTAGACTATCTGATTAACTGCCGAGACAAGAAATGAAGAAAGGAAGGCTACCAGTTGGCTTGTGGGTGTGGCAGAGGCTTGCAGGAGGCAGTGCGTTCACAAATCATGCACCCAGAGAGAAAGAGAAAGAAGTCTGCATATGTTAATTGATAACATAGAGATGAATTGAAAAAAAATAATAACTCCAAGGCTCTAAATGACATTGAAATCCTCTGCTCTCTTTTGGTAACAATGAATCAAAGAAATGAAAGTATAGATTAAGGAGGAGGAGGAAAGGATGGGTGAAAATAGAACCAGGCCAAATGAAAAAACATTTCTAGGAGAAAAAGACACAAATATAGGGGTGCATCTTCTGTTTGGTTGGGAGTTGCAGTTCTGTCTCTTGGATACCTGGCTCCTAATTTACTGCTGCAGTTTCTAACTACCAGCCCAAGCTCTGACACAATGAGCCGACCATACTTGAGAACAAAGCATAAATAATCTTTTTTAGAAACCACTTTATATCATATACCATTATAAATCAATGTATATGTGTTTACATTTATAATACTTACCATATGCTAATCACCATATATTTAATCTTTTAAAGTCAGCTAAGTGGGCAAACAGTGCAAATATTACTTCATTTACACTTAAACTGTACAAGCTGTGAAATAATTTGAATATATGCAAAATATTTTGCAGCTAAACTTTATGCTTATAAATGAAGTAATGTGTGCACTATCTATTTGCTTAGTTAACATTTAAGCATTGAATTATGGGTGGTTAGCATATGATATGTACTGCAAATTATAATATATATATAGATGTATTTATTTTTTATTAAAGAAAAGCTCTCACTAATTGTAATAGCATATGATTTATACTACCCATTGTGTTCATCAGCAATTATCAATGTCTCTCTATGTGAGGTAGCTGCTTGTGTCTGATAAGTAACAAATCAGAAGCGCAACCCCAAGCTTTGAGACATAAGAGAGCCTGAAAACCCTGAATCTAAGGTGCTGTTTGGCTGCTCTGTCAGGTGCAGCCCTGCTCTCTGTGATGGTGGGTTTTTGGCTTTCGTGGTTTAAAGAGAAATGGTGCTTATTTGCAAAGCATGCTTTTACACTCTCCTGGGTGATTGGAGCATAGATTTAAGGCTTCAATAAAAAAAGTATATAGGACCTGTGATGCTCTTGAGATTGTGGTTATGCACTCCACTACTGTCTCCAACTATGGCTTCCCTGTATTGGGGCAAGGTAGATTTTTACACAGTACCAAGCAAAACCGATTGGCTGCAGCAGTGCATCTTCATGGTGTTAGGCCTGAAGTGACCTAGGGGACTGCACCACTCCCTATAGCTTTACACCTGGCTCCAATCATCCAAGAAACTGTAAAAATGCACTGGGCACATGAGCCTCATTTCTCTTCATCAACTCAGAGCCAGAAAGCCCATCTTTGACATCCCTGGAGCCAAAAGGCTCCCATCCAACACAAGGATTGGGAACAAACTCCCACCTTGTTACATCACATACATAGCCATGTAACATGTGGAAGAAGTGAACAGAAAACTCAAATGCCATTAGTGGTAGTATAAAACATATACCACTAAAATTAGGGAGACCATTTAAAAACAAAAAAAAATAAAAAATTTGCTCAAGGGATCAAGTATGTCCAAGGGTCCCACTAGCATCGGTGAAGGGGGACCTGAAGATTCAGTTTTTTCCCTTCAATGGGGGCCATTTGGCTTTGAGGGGATGGGGAGAAATGGGGCCTATGCCCCCAGTGCTTGTTCTACAATCACATGTGAATACAACCTGCTGCTGCACTCATCTGCTTTCACTTTTGCATTTATAAACACTTCATATCATTCATTAAACAACTGAGAAGAAGAGGACTGACCTTTTGGTGTCTCCATATCTTGTCTCCATTTATCTGCCTCTATTTAGGCCTAATTCCGGGACTAAAGTCAAAGTCCCTGTAAAGTGGATGTATTTGCAGAGGGTTGGTTAATTAAATAATGAATATATTCTATTGTTTGTGTCATGACTATCCAACCCCTAAGACACTTTTGCAATGCCATTTAGAAATTGATTATCAGGTCTCCTGTTTTTACTTTTTCGCACCATTGCGGGGGTAACCACATGGATACAACTGTTGGAGCCATGAATTGCTTACCATTACTTCTGACAAATTGGGTATTTGTTACATTTCTATACTGAGGCCAAATTTGCTAGAGCAGTTCACATTATGTATTCAGAAAATTTCTGTCATCTTTTGAAAATATATTTTAGGTTTGCAACGCTTGAATTTCCCTGATTGTTTAACTTGGGACCAGCTGGAGGCATTCATTTTCTCCATTTGCAAGAACGAGCAGTGATATGATGCATCTCGAGGTGTTTGTCTCCCTCAAGTAAGCTTCTCCGAGGAAGTGCAATGGTTATAAGCAGCAGTAGATTGTGACATCATAGAAGAATGTTGTTATAGTGGCAGAATCTGCTAGCTGACTGTTTACATTCTATTGCCATGGTGACTGCATGGCAGCCACTCCTGAACATTCCGTGGACAGTATGACTATTCCGTAGAGTTCTGAACATTCCGTGGACAGTGTGAACATTCCATAAACACTGTTAACATTCCAATTAAGGTTTTAGACTATCTGATTAACTGCCGAGACAAGAAATGAAGAAAGGAAGGCTACCAGTTGGCTTGTGGGTGTGGCAGAGGCTTGCAGGAGGCAGTGCGTTCACAAATCATGCACCCAGAGAGAAAGAGAAAGAAGTCTGCATATGTTAATTGATAACATAGAGATGAATTGAAAAAAAATAATAACTCCAAGGCTCTAAATGACATTGAAATCCTCTGCTCTCTTTTGGTAACAATGAATCAAAGAAATGAAAGTATAGATTAAGGAGGAGGAGGAAAGGATGGGTGAAAATAGAACCAGGCCAAATGAAAAAACATTTCTAGGAGAAAAAGACACAAATATAGGGGTGCATCTTCTGTTTGGTTGGGAGTTGCAGTTCTGTCTCTTGGATACCTGGCTCCTAATTTACTGCTGCAGTTTCTAACTACCAGCCCAAGCTCTGACACAATGAGCCGACCATACTTGAGAACAAAGCATAAATAATCTTTTTTAGAAACCACTTTATATCATATACCATTATAAATCAATGTATATGTGTTTACATTTATAATACTTACCATATGCTAATCACCATATATTTAATCTTTTAAAGTCAGCTAAGTGGGCAAACAGTGCAAATATTACTTCATTTACACTTAAACTGTACAAGCTGTGAAATAATTTGAATATATGCAAAATATTTTGCAGCTAAACTTTATGCTTATAAATGAAGTAATGTGTGCACTATCTATTTGCTTAGTTAACATTTAAGCATTGAATTATGGGTGGTTAGCATATGATATGTACTGCAAATTATAATATATATATAGATGTATTTATTTTTTATTAAAGAAAAGCTCTCACTAATTGTAATAGCATATGATTTATACTACCCATTGTGTTCATCAGCAATTATCAATGTCTCTCTATGTGAGGTAGCTGCTTGTGTCTGATAAGTAACAAATCAGAAGCGCAACCCCAAGCTTTGAGACATAAGAGAGCCTGAAAACCCTGAATCTAAGGTGCTGTTTGGCTGCTCTGTCAGGTGCAGCCCTGCTCTCTGTGATGGTGGGTTTTTGGCTTTCGTGGTTTAAAGAGAAATGGTGCTTATTTGCAAAGCATGCTTTTACACTCTCCTGGGTGATTGGAGCATAGATTTAAGGCTTCAATAAAAAAAGTATATAGGACCTGTGATGCTCTTGAGATTGTGGTTATGCACTCCACTACTGTCTCCAACTATGGCTTCCCTGTATTGGGGCAAGGTAGATTTTTACACAGTACCAAGCAAAACCGATTGGCTGTAGCAGTGCATCTTCATGGTGTTAGGCCTGAAGTGACCTAGGGGACTGCACCACTCCCTATAGCTTTACACCTGGCTCCAATCATCCAAGAAACTGTAAAAATGCACTGGGCACATGAGCCTCATTTCTCTTCATCAACTCAGAGCCAGAAAGCCCATCTTTGACATCCCTGGAGCCAAAAGGCTCCCATCCAACACAAGGATTGGGAACAAACTCCCACCTTGTTACATCACATACATAGCCATGTAACATGTGGAAGAAGTGAACAGAAAACTCAAATGCCATTAGGGGTAGTATAAAACATATACCACTAAAATTAGGGAGACCATTTAAAAACAAAAAAAAATAAAAAATTTGCTCAAGGGATCAAGTATGTCCAAGGGTCCCACTAGCATCGGTGAAGGGGGACCTGAAGATTCAGTTTTTTCCCTTCAATGGGGGCCATTTGGCTTTGAGGGGATGGGGAGAAATGGGGCCTATGCCCCCAGTGCTTGTTCTACAATCACATGTGAATACAACCTGCTGCTGCACTCATCTGCTTTCACTTTTGCATTTATAAACACTTCATATCATTCATTAAACAACTGAGAAGAAGAGGACTGACCTTTTGGTGTCTCCATGTCTTGTCTCCATTTATCTGCCTCTATTTAGGCCTAATTCCGGGACTAAAGTCAAAGTCCCTGTAAAGTGGATGTATTTGCAGAGGGTTGGTTAATTAAATAATGAATATATTCTATTGTTTGTGTCATGACTATCCAACCCCTAAGACACTTTTGCAATGCCATTTAGAAATTGATTATCAGGTCTCCTGTTTTTACTTTTTCGCACCATTGCGGGGGTAACCACATGGATACAACTGTTGGAGCCATGAATTGCTTACCATTACTTCTGACAAATTGGGTATTTGTTACATTTCTATACTGAGGCCAAATTTGCTAGAGCAGTTCACATTATGTATTCAGAAAATTTCTGTCATCTTTTGAAAATATATTTTAGGTTTGCAACGCTTGAATTTCCCTGATTGTTTAACTTGGGACCAGCTGGAGGCATTCATTTTCTCCATTTGCAAGAACGAGCAGTGATATGATGCATCTCGAGGTGTTTGTCTCCCTCAAGTAAGCTTCTCCGAGGAAGTGCAATGGTTATAAGCAGCAGTAGATTGTGACATCATAGAAGAATGTTGTTATAGTGGCAGAATCTGCTAGCTGACTGTTTACATTCTATTGCCATGGTGACTGCATGGCAGCCACTCCTGAACATTCCGTGGACAGTATGACTATTCCGTAGAGTTCTGAACATTCCGTGGACAGTGTGAACATTCCATAAACACTGTTAACATTCCAATTAAGGTTTTAGACTATCTGATTAACTGCCGAGACAAGAAATGAAGAAAGGAAGGCTACCAGTTGGCTTGTGGGTGTGGCAGAGGCTTGCAGGAGGCAGTGCGTTCACAAATCATGCACCCAGAGAGAAAGAGAAAGAAGTCTGCATATGTTAATTGATAACATAGAGATGAATTGAAAAAAAATAATAACTCCAAGGCTCTAAATGACATTGAAATCCTCTGCTCTCTTTTGGTAACAATGAATCAAAGAAATGAAAGTATAGATTAAGGAGGAGGAGGAAAGGATGGGTGAAAATAGAACCAGGCCAAATGAAAAAACATTTCTAGGAGAAAAAGACACAAATATAGGGGTGCATCTTCTGTTTGGTTGGGAGTTGCAGTTCTGTCTCTTGGATACCTGGCTCCTAATTTACTGCTGCAGTTTCTAACTACCAGCCCAAGCTCTGACACAATGAGCCGACCATACTTGAGAACAAAGCATAAATAATCTTTTTTAGAAACCACTTTATATCATATACCATTATAAATCAATGTATATGTGTTTACATTTATAATACTTACCATATGCTAATCACCATATATTTAATCTTTTAAAGTCAGCTAAGTGGGCAAACAGTGCAAATATTACTTCATTTACACTTAAACTGTACAAGCTGTGAAATAATTTGAATATATGCAAAATATTTTGCAGCTAAACTTTATGCTTATAAATGAAGTAATGTGTGCACTATCTATTTGCTTAGTTAACATTTAAGCATTGAATTATGGGTGGTTAGCATATGATATGTACTGCAAATTATAATATATATATAGATGTATTTATTTTTTATTAAAGAAAAGCTCTCACTAATTGTAATAGCATATGATTTATACTACCCATTGTGTTCATCAGCAATTATCAATGTCTCTCTATGTGAGGTAGCTGCTTGTGTCTGATAAGTAACAAATCAGAAGCGCAACCCCAAGCTTTGAGACATAAGAGAGCCTGAAAACCCTGAATCTAAGGTGCTGTTTGGCTGCTCTGTCAGGTGCAGCCCTGCTCTCTGTGATGGTGGGTTTTTGGCTTTCGTGGTTTAAAGAGAAATGGTGCTTATTTGCAAAGCATGCTTTTACACTCTCCTGGGTGATTGGAGCATAGATTTAAGGCTTCAATAAAAAAAGTATATAGGACCTGTGATGCTCTTGAGATTGTGGTTATGCACTCCACTACTGTCTCCAACTATGGCTTCCCTGTATTGGGGCAAGGTAGATTTTTACACAGTACCAAGCAAAACCGATTGGCTGCAGCAGTGCATCTTCATGGTGTTAGGCCTGAAGTGACCTAGGGGACTGCACCACTCCCTATAGCTTTACACCTGGCTCCAATCATCCAAGAAACTGTAAAAATGCACTGGGCACATGAGCCTCATTTCTCTTCATCAACTCAGAGCCAGAAAGCCCATCTTTGACATCCCTGGAGCCAAAAGGCTCCCATCCAACACAAGGATTGGGAACAAACTCCCACCTTGTTACATCACATACATAGCCATGTAACATGTGGAAGAAGTGAACAGAAAACTCAAATGCCATTAGGGGTAGTATAAAACATATACCACTAAAATTAGGGAGACCATTTAAAAACAAAAAAAAATAAAAAATTTGCTCAAGGGATCAAGTATGTCCAAGGGTCCCACTAGCATCGGTGAAGGGGGACCTGAAGATTCAGTTTTTTCCCTTCAATGGGGGCCATTTGGCTTTGAGGGGATGGGGAGAAATGGGGCCTATGCCCCCAGTGCTTGTTCTACAATCACATGTGAATACAACCTGCTGCTGCACTCATCTGCTTTCACTTTTGCATTTATAAACACTTCATATCATTCATTAAACAACTGAGAAGAAGAGGACTGACCTTTTGGTGTCTCCATGTCTTGTCTCCATTTATCTGCCTCTATTTAGGCCTAATTCCGGGACTAAAGTCAAAGTCCCTGTAAAGTGGATGTATTTGCAGAGGGTTGGTTAATTAAATAATGAATATATTCTATTGTTTGTGTCATGACTATCCAACCCCTAAGACACTTTTGCAATGCCATTTAGAAATTGATTATCAGGTCTCCTGTTTTTACTTTTTCGCACCATTGCGGGGGTAACCACATGGATACAACTGTTGGAG